>JAVKLA010000052.1:17660076-17678315 GCA_034782735.1 Sagittarius serpentarius | reverse complement strand
CCCCGGGGGGGCGCCCCCTGGTGGCCGCCGCCCCCCCCCCCCCCCCCGCTCCGAACCGCCATGTCCTTAGACCCCCTAGGCCAGCAGGTGCGGGGCGAGGGAGGTCGTTGCGTCGCTCCCCCCTTCCCCCTTCATTGCCCAAGTGTGTTAGCAAACCCTGGTGACAGGGACATACCACAGATAAACCCTTTGCCGCTGTGTTTAGAGCCACGTTTCCCTCAGGGGGGACTGCCTAAGGAAAAAAAGTAAAACTAACGAGGTCAAACCAACAGAGATAGCTGGGTGGACAATTTTATGGGGTAATCTGCTATAGAAACAGAAGTTTCAACTTCAGGAAGCTTCTCTACTGAGAAGAGATTAAAATAGCACAGCCTTTAGGTCAAGAAGTGTTTCATATCAAAGTACATCACTCCGCAGGAAAGCGCCAGTATAAATTCAGAGGTCAGAATCTAATTTATCATTGTTTCTGGACAGTAATGCACAGACAGTACAAGGGTGGGAATCTTCTATACACAGTAAAAATCCTCTCCTCCGAGAGCTGAGTAACAGATTCTGCCACCCATGCCTTTTCTTTTCCTGATCCTCTCTTTTCTTGACCATTAATATCTGAAGTGGTTCAGTCGCATATCTTTTGCATCCATATCCACAGCTATCAGTTACATGGTTACTTGTATCACGTCCCAGCTGAGGGGTTTTCTGTCTCTATTTTTCCCGGGTACTGTAAGCAACAAAATTAGATGGTTACAACGGCAGAGTCCAACCACTTCAAATAATTGAGAAAATCTTGTGGCAGCTGCTAATTAGGATTTTAAAAATCTGCAGTGCCTAAGATATTTTAGAGTGCATTTTATTCAGAAGAATTGTTAAACGTATGAAGATGAAAGAGATGGATTACAGGAAAATTAAATGTAGGGTTTAACTGAGAAATAATCATTTTCTATGAAAGATAATGACTCCTCTTGAGGCTAGTATCAAGATTTATTGACCCAGGAGGTTAATATTGATCAAAACCAAGGCAAACAAAATATTAGACCTTGAAGGAGAGTAATCTTGATATTGAAGTCTTGCCACTGACCGAACAGGTCAATATATCTGGATGCCAAGATCTAAGGTTTTGAACACAGAATGGTAGGGGATATTAAATATGTCTGACATGTTCTGTGTATACACTTTTTATTCTCATCAGAAGTAGTTACTTTACAGCTATGTCCTTCTGTATAAAGCATCTTGCAAGGGTTCAGGCTTCACTCACAAACCTAATTGCAAATATAATGGTTATCTTCCTCAAGTGTAACATATAGCATAACATAAGGCACCAGTCTGAAATGAGTCCTTCAACTATTCATTCACATATATAAGTGATATTTTTAATAGCTTTCATTCCGAACACCTCGAGGATCCTGCTGCTAAACCATAGTGACAATAAACTGAAACACTGTAGTGCTTTAATACGTAGATTTATCATTGTATCCAACAATTTGTCTATAAGTCCAGGAGAAAAAAAAAATTGAGTTAAATTCTACTATAAACTGACAACAAGAAAGCATTAATCTTAGAACAAATAACTTACCTGGATTAATTAATCAATGAGGATAAAAGAGACTTAAGAAAATGTACCACTAGGGCCATGAAAATAGTTTATAGGATAAGACCAACAGTTAATGTGCTTGGGGCAGAAGTTGCCTTTTTATTTCTTTTCATATGGCAACTAGCAGGACATAGCTTTTCAACACCCCTAGGAGCTGTCTGCAAAACAAAACTACTCCCATTCACTAATGAGAATAGCAGTGTGTCCAGTATAATCTGCGATTCTAATTGATTTCAGTAAAAATAAATAAAAATGAGATAAGGTTTATTATGTTTGTTCAGAAAACAATGCAGTATGAAAATAGTTAAGCCATCAGAATTTAAAAATTGAAACATAAAATGTATTTCTATTTTCCCCACCAAAACTAGATTGTAAATATTGTGATTTAAACATAAGTTTATATATAGTTTATATTTAATTGTCCTGCTTTTCATTTTAAAGACACACCGAATTAATGGGATTTGAATAAACCAGATCTACTTACATTCAATTATTCAGTAATGAACAGTTTCTGAATTCTAGTAAGAAATATTTGCACAGTATTTATTTTAAAAAACTAACAAATAAAATTTTACCATTGGTCTTCTCAATGCAAAATAGGTGGGACCACAGCAATATACATAGTGAACAATTACCATGCTCAAGGAATGCTTATATTTCTTTGTTAAAAAATCTTGATTTTTCCAATTTTGCCAATACAAAATAATAGGATTATTGATTTCCTCTTTTTTGCCAATTCAAGTACATCCTCAGCACCCTATCTTTAGATGTTGTAAGAATTCAAAGGGCTCATGTGATTAGGTTATTTATCATGCAATTCACATGCACATATTTAATTTTCAGAAACTGGAGTTAATGATAGAGAATTATCCCATTTAAAGTGCATTACATCAGTATTTGTCTCATTTACATAAAGTCATAGACATTACAACTGAATGTCTGGCTCTAGATCCTGCTAGGGCACAATCATTTCCTACGCCACATCTCTGAAACCATCTCCAGGCTACTTTTAATGAGTTCCACAACATATTAAAAAAAAAAAAAAATGGTGCACAGTCACCTTTAACTCTGCTGTACCTATCAGGAAAAGTTTTAAACTTGTTCCAGATAAAGGAGTTTATTCCAAACTACAGAGGTCCACAGCAATTCCATTTCTAGGACATTTAATTCCATCTGCACATTTACATTCTTAAGAGTCACCTATGATTTTCTGAATAATATTTTCAAAAGATGATTCACCTGTCATCATTCACAACCTGAACATGATAACAAATAAGACAATTTACACATAGAATGGTTTTGAACCCCATTTGTATGGACTTGTATACAATTTTAAAACATGTTGTGCTCTTAAAAATGCGTAAGTGAATAAAGTGCTATCTTGGCTAAAAAAAAACAGACAAGAATAAGATTTCCATCCTTTAGATTCTGTATGACATCAGTCTAAGATGACCATTGATATTAATGAGCTTCCCCCAAGCACAAAACACAAGGAGAATATTTTGTGTAATATTTTTTCTATCTGCTTAAGTCTCCCCTTACATCCTTTCACTGTAAACATGAATATACAAATTAGGCCAAGGCCACACTGGTATTTGGTACAAGTTCAGAATTAAAATTCTTAAATCATGCATTTCTTGCCTAAAAAAATTTCAGAGATTAAAGTTCCCCCACTAGGGCTTTTTAGGGAAAACTTTTAATCACAGGCTTTTCTCAGATAAATCTTATTAAGAACTCTGATTGTATCAAGGATCAAGCTATCAAATATATCTTCAGTCATTCTCATCTTCACAGTTAATTCATCATCATCATAGTAAGTCCACCAAGATTCTTCTTTGCGGAGCTCCTGAATCTACAACATAACATGGATATGCATGTTTACTTCAATGATAAGCGCATGGTCAGTTCTGAAAGGTACCGAGACACTGTACCTAATCCAACAACTCTATATATGTGTTGTTAATTTATTTAATTTAAACCACCCATAAGAACTGGAAATACTGGATTATTATTGCAAGTATACTGAAAAGGAAGGCAATGACTTGAAGTTCTGAAGTTATTTTAAGTAAACATGATTCTCACAAAAGCATGAGAATCTCTAGTTTAAACCTAGAGAAAGTAAACAAATGTCCATTCACAAGTCTGCTTACCAGCATAAGGTCCACTCTGTCTCTCTTACAGTTTCCATACTTGGTCATATTAAGGAATTTTCTTTTCATTTCTAAGTCATTCTTTTCCAGGTTCATTATTTCAATAATTTCACCCTGAACAAATGTCTACAAAATAAAAAAGGCTGAAAAGAATTATTCTCATAGGAACTCTCTCACTGTGAAAGTTGCAAATAAGTGACAGGTGCCGGTATGAAGATCCAGCTTTACATTTAGAAACATCCCAAAGTTTAGGGAACTCATCTAGAAGCACCTGATCAATACTGGCCAACTCATATTTACAACACATTTTAAATATACGATTAGAGATTACACCCAAGATAGTCATAACCAGGGAGATTTAGAAGCCCAATTCCCATTCCTCTACAGAACTCCATACACTTGCAATATTTAGACTAATCAGCTCAGTCTGTATTTATTTAAGCATTTCAGAGCAATGCCATTTTCTTCTCTAATCACCTCAGTTACACTGCCATAATCTTTTCAAATTTCACATTTTTGTCTTTTTGCAGTTGCAATATCTGCTCTCTTCACTGACTCTTGTTATTGTACACTTTCCATTTCCAGAATGTACCTTGACCTCACTGACATCTGTTCTTCCGCAGAGACACCTGGAACAGCAAGATACCAAGTTTTCTTTCATCCACGGATATGTATTTGGATTTGCAGTTATCTGATATTCTGCACATAGCAACTCACGCGTCAAATCAAATATAACCTGTAGCAACAAAAACACAGTACCAACATAAACAGAATCTACCACTGATGCCCTTTCAAAAGATTTCTTAGCACTTGTTCAGCTGGTGATAGTAGAGGTTTGCATCTCGGTGCAGTTTCCTAACAGCACCTGCACCACTGATGTTCCTATAGCCGATGTCATGATGGTCGTTGCCTAGAGAGCACATAAACCTGTACAGCAGAAGATATTGGACAGTAATGTGTGAACAGCAAGTACGGATGTCTTATACAAGAGGCCTTGTGGAACACTTTAATCTCCTTGTGTAGACAGAGGTCCACAAAACTCAGTAGTTTCAGGATGCTGAGGAACATGAAGATCTCTTCAAAGTCGGCAGGACATCCAAGGCAGGAGACTTGGACTCTTTAGACTGCAGCTTTCCAAGAAGCTTGGCTTTTTCTGAACAGACCCAGAACAGGTACTGGGCTGGGTGTCCAGTCTTATGATTGAAGAGCTCTAGCAAAGGGCTTGTATCACAGCAAGGCCATCTATTCTAGTAGAGTTATTTTGTAGTAGATTACCAGAAGCAGTATTTTACAATACCTCTTTCAGTGTCCCTTTAGCTATGTTTAGTGTTAGCAGTTAGAATAATATTAAGTACTAGCTAATATAAGTCAGCCTACAGAACTCTAGAGAAGTTTAGTAACAGTTAGTGCTTTACAAATACCTGATTATACATCCTCTTGCTTTCCATTTCCAAATTGTTCCCTGGGAGATCGTTACATTCAAAGTGCTTTGGCACACTGATTCTCCTGAAGTTTGAATACATGTTTTCTGGGGTCCATAATTCTTCTACAGCATATGCAGACAATTTCTTAACATATGAACTGTTATGTGGTATCACAAGAGGAACTTCCACAGTTTTCTTCCAAGGAGCTGAGTGCCACTGATCTAATTTGTACAAGTATTGCTTTTGTGTTCGTCTCACCAGCATATATTGGTCAGAATTAGGCTGATCAAAGTCTTCAGAGCTTCCAAAAACACCAGCATCAAGAATTTTTATAAGGAACTTTAGCAGAGAGAAAAAGAAAAGCCAGGTGACATACTCCATATTTTTTGAGGTACTGAGATTATTAGCAGCTGATTAAGGTTACACTTGAAACCATCTTCTTACTCATGGGCTCAAAGAAAGGCTTACTGATATGTCATAAAAAAAATATTTTATCTACATTTGGCAGAATTCAGAGTTAGAAAGAATTCTGAATTTGGAGTTCTATGAACATTTATGACATTTTTAAATGGTTTTGTTCTAAATTGGGACTTTCCGCACCCCCCCAAAGCAAAATTTTTTTCTTTTTTTAAGCTTTCTGTGGTAGTACTTCCTGATGGACTATTTCAGAAGTAAAAATTAGACACTGTGGGACTGGAAGCAGCAGGCATCAAAAGCTTCCATTTCATTTGGGGTTCCAGTCTGCCAGGGTGCTGAATGAAAAGTGGGAGTCTGGCAGCTCTGAGAGTCTTGACTTTGCTAGAAGCTGCCGGCAGAGCTAACACAGAATTAGAAAGCTGAAGGTCTCACAGCCAGGAGCTGCAAAAGGAGTCAAGTAGATGACTGAGAGGTGTCCAGATTTACTCTGAAATTAATACAAAATTGAAGTTTGTGCAGATTTATCAGTTTTGACTAACTGACAAATTCCAACAAAAAAGTTGCATTTGCTTTGTTTGGACTAGCTGTAGTCATTATCCCCGTGCTCGGCTCATCCTTGTCCCCCCATACACATGCTATCCACTGGCTGCAGGATAATTCCTTAAATGAGGAACAGGTCAGATTAAGTGAGCAATCTGGTTCCAAATGTTGACATGATGTAATTTTTGTGGATGATAAAAAGAACTGGGCAACACAAATGCTTGCCTGTGTAGACCCAATTTCAGGTCCAACACTCTAGACAAAAACTTTCTCACTGTACTTACTGGCAAAGTGGTTGGAGAAGTCTCCGAAGATGAACGAAATATCTTGTCTGCTTTTGATCCATGTTTTCTTTTAATCTTCTTATATTCTTTAACTGCATCATCTACAAATTTAGTTACAATTCTTTCTGCTGTGTGACAACCATGACTGCTAAACATATCAAAATCACACAGTAAAACATCAGAAACCTTTGCTGATTGTTCAGACAAGATAGCAACTGAATTTTCTTTGAGGAGAAACAGTTTCTGATTGTCTTCTTGTCTTAGGCCTTTGCCATAATTCATCACGTCTTTTTCAAAGGCACTTTTATATTTGTGTTGAGCCATTTCAGAAAATGCAATTAAAGTCTCAAACAGAAGTTTTTTACCAAGTTCACTTGCAATATCACCAGCAAGTTTATTTCTTTTCTGATCCTCTACCAGGCAACAAATGTTTTTGCTTGTGTTTACCTCATCTGTGTTACTGGTCTTACTTTTCATTGGAAGCACATCTGCAAGTATCCTTTGCTTTATTTGTGTCAGTTCTGTTTTTTCTTTATCTGATCCCAAGCATGTTAAGTTATTTTGACAGAGGAATTCATTACACTTACACTGGTCAGGATGTGGAAGCTTTTGCCCTTTTCCAGACAGCAAGGCCATATGTAACCTAGACTGGTTTCCTTTCACTTCTGATCCTCCTGCACTGTTTTTGTCTTCTGATTTCTGTTCTGTAAGCCATCCTCCCTGCTCATCATCTTCAGAGTATTTGCAGTCTCCTTTGAAGTATTCATCATCATAGGAGTCAGTGTCTTCATCCCCAGTGGAACTGGAACCATTTTCATTAGTCCCCAACAGGTGTGAAATCTCATCAGGTCTGACAAAGATACCACAGTGCTGAGCACACTCAAAATACTTCACCCCTTTGTAAGTTCCAGCATTATCACCTTCAGCTTTGTCAAGTGCAACACCAGCCCAATGGCCACTATCAAAATAAGTCCGTCCTTTGAACATTAGGGTTCCAGGTTGGGTCTGCTTTACTAACACTCTGTCCCCAATTTCAAATGATAATAATGGGTCATCACTGTCCTCTTCAGCTTTGGGCAGTGTTAAGCATGTTTTGCCTTGTTTCATCATAAAGTCAGGACTTTTACTGGCCTGACCAGAAGAAAGAGAATTTGACACAGGCAGAAGCTCCAAATGCTGCAAAGGTGTCTTATGTTCTCCTTGTTGGTATTCTAATAAGCCCTCATTTGCACTGGAAATACCTTTAACTAAAGATCGTTCTGGGAGTCTACTATCCTGAATTGAAAAAGCATCAGTTGTCTCTCGATTGAGCAGGGGAAATTCTTCAGGCACAGTGTTATCAGGCAATGGGGGTAATGCATCCATTTTCAGTGATACATCTTCATCCATACACTGTCTAGTCTCCGAGACTGTCATTTGTTCTGGTGGAGATGGGAAATCATCCATACTGAAGGTAGAATCATCATTTTTCATTGCATCTGCACCTAAAGGGGGAGGAGGAAGATCTTCACTTGGAAATGACAAATCCTTTTTATTAGAGGATGGCAAGTCAGCACTTCCATAGGACAATACTTCATCAACAGGAGACAGTATTTCAGACAAGGTATCCTCATCAGCTGGAGGGAGACCCTCATCACTAATAAAAATTGTATCATCTTCACCTTTGGAAGGGCAGTTCTCAGCTTGAAACAATTGCTTTTTTGAGGAGACAGAAGAAAACAGTCCCCTCCTTCCTTCCTTTATGACTTGCCTTTCAGTTGTTGAGTTATTTTGATTTCCTGTGGCCACCCTTTGCAAAGGCTCAAAAGAACTGGTTTCTGTATGGACTTCCTCAGAAATTCCTGGCATGGATGTGGACAGAGATACAATCTCACTGAGTTTGCTGGATACAAGTCTCTCATTCAAAAGCTGTGCATGATTATTTTTGCCTCCTGAAGCTGAGAAGTTTCTTGAAGACAGACATGCTAATAATTTGTTATTTGTAATACCTTTGTCAGGTGGAAAAGAGACAATGTTCCCAAGCTGGTCAGTAACGAAATCTAGATGTTTCAAAGAACCTGTCAGCGGATACTCCATTAAGTCACTATTTTGATCCATAAATAAACTGTTAATTCCGCCATCCTTTTTCACTCTGCTAGTTGTAGAAGTAGGTTTCTGCTGTTCATAGATCTTGGGTGAGTAAATATCATCACTGCGTGAAGAACTGGCAACTGTATCTTTACCCTGTTTTGTGATCTCCTGAGAACAGGTTTTGCTTCTGCTGTGGTTTTCCAAGGCATCCAGATGTGGCTTATCTGTTCCCTTAGCAGGGTTATCAGATTGGGAGGAATCTGCTGACTTTGTTTTGGAGGCATTTGCTTTGTCTGATGGAATGAAAGCAAGCAAATTATCAGTGCAGCCATGATCTGAAACATCTCCAGGGTATTTCTGAGAATGTGATGAAGTCTCACTGCTGTCATCTTTGGGCACTTCGTGTTCATCGTGTTTGTCACTAGGTAACGTTTCCTTTCCGTTACTTATTGCTATTAGCATCTCTTTTGAAACATTAGGAAACACATCACCATTGTCATAGACATACTCTTCTGGGATATTGACATCTGTGTCCTGTCCATTTTTCAACTCTAATTCAGAGTCTGAAATGGAGCTTTCCAAGATGTCAATCCAAACTGCAGACACTTTCTGGAATTCTAGGAGTGAAGAGTCCGATTTGGCACTTTCACGTCTTGGAGAGAATTTGTTTGACTTGGACAATGATTCAGTGGAAGCTAACCCTTTGGAAAATAATTTAAAATTTAGTTCTTCATCAGAAGCTTCGTGAGCAATGTGGTCCAAATACTTCAAACACTGACTGCCGTCCACCTGATGGATCTCATAAGGGACAGGCATTTCCACTTCTTTAACTGGAACATATAAAAGAAATTTTTTTTTAAAAATCAGTATTTCAGAAAAAAATATTTTATAGAAGAGGTTGCTGACAGGTAACTTAGGATTCAAAACCAGTAATTCTCAGCTGTAAGTTGCATTCAGAAGACAGTACCATTAAATACACAGTCAAAATTAGAACTATTTTTAATATCTTGGTACAAAAAAAAAAATCAGACTTATCAAATAAAGATGAGAAACTCAGTAAAGTAGCAAATAAGCAAATATAACAGTGTCCAATGTAGTTGATCAGAAGAGTATGAATGTAGGATTTTCATTAATACCTCTATTATTTTAGCCCAATAAGTAGCTTCACTACGTGGTACAAGTAGTAGACTATTATCTTCTATGGACAAACTCCAGGAAGAGCCGTTACTCAAACCATATATTAAATAACTACAAAAACCCTACTGGGAAAAAAGATTTCTTACCTTCTGACAAAGGCATTTCAGAAGGTGCTTTTTCGTCTATACATGTGATTTCCAGTTTTCTCTCAGAGTCTATGCTAAATCTGAAAATACAACATTGTAGTTGGATTAAACTGAAACTATGAAGCATATGGTATGCCCTGTCATTCAAGAATGTTGACTAGAACACTAAATTTATTTGGATGTATTAGCTACCAACAGACAACATAATGCAAAGCGTTTTAACGGTTACTTCAGATGCTTTCAGTCTAGCCCAAAGCCTTCTGAAGACAATTCCCCCACCCAAAATAATTTCCACACCCCTTCAACTGACTCGAAGGAATTAGATCACCTAAGAAAAAGGGGTGTGGTATTGCTTGGGTTTTTTTTGTTATTGTTTGGGGTTTTTTAAGCTATACAAGACAAAAAAAATCCCAGGCTAACATCATTCAGGTCTGCCCACTCTTTCCACAAGAGAACCACAACCATGGGCATAAAACAAGGAAGGCAAGGTTTGACACGTCGGTAAGAGAATCAGAAGGTAGGACTGAAGGTTTCAGCCTTGGCAGATACAGTACCCCTGTTCTGATGATGATCTTTCTTTTCTTAACTGGGTTTCCACTAGTGTAGCTTCATTTGACATCACTGTTGATCTTCTTTCCCCATCTTCATCATCAGAAGAAAGATCCTTCTTCCTTTCCCCAGCCTGCAGAGAAAGAGATCAAGAATCCTTGAACATACAGGAAACCTAAAGAATACCAGTGAATTGCTACTGGACTTCCCCCAGACTCGGGGGCAATATTTTAACAAAACAACAAAACTTCAATACAACTTCAGCTTCTCTGCCTGCGAGCTGAGTTCTAAGCACAATATCTCCATGACAGCTAATACTGAGGATTTCTTCTGTTGAAAATTTATGTGAGAAAAACCCAGTTCAGAAAAATTACAAGCTTGCCACATGCCTGAAATAGACTGCAGGGGTGCTGCTTTTCTCTTAGAGTTTTATGACTTCTCTGCTCCTTGGGTGCTTTCTCCGCTATCAGACACTCTTTCTTTAGATCTTCTAAAGATGATGTAACATCACCTGAAATACACAGATTATTCAGCACAGAAGGCAATTACAGGGTTTTTCTTTATCTCAGTCACACAAAGTAGCCATGACTACAAGGATCTAAGGCTTGCTACTAGAGTTTATGGCAGTGCCTACACACTGACACTCGAGGTTATGAAACAGCACAAGACTCCTTGCCAAATATAAAAATGAAGTCAAAACGCTAATGGTGAAATTGTGGTCCACAGAAGTCCATGGAAAAGTGTCGCTTTGCCTGAGGGACAGGATTTATTTCAGACAATTTGACATCCACATGCTCAAAGCTAGGCTTGAGAACCTAGTTAAGGGGCAGCCTATGCCAAACTTCTGTCATCAAGACCACTGTTTAAGGCTTAATTACACAAATCTGTAGTCTCCCTCACTATGGTATCTAGGAGTAAATGCAGAAAGATAGTTCATTAAAAGGGTAACACAAATATAAAATATTGCCACAATATGTAAATATTTAATACAGAAATTATGCATACCCAGAACTATGTAAATGATATAACTGGCTCAGATATAAACAGCCAGTTTTATTTTTGATACGTCCTACTGGGAGCAAGAAATATGAACTGAGGATAAAACCTAGAAACAAAAATAACTCTAGCATGTCCTGTCGAAGTCTATCTTCACCTGATCTATGTTCTTTTAAAAAGAACACTCTTAAATTATTTAAAAAATGCCTCAAAAGAGAGTAAATTGTTAATGGCACAATCAGAATAAGTTATGATTTTGTTCTGAGGAAGCAGTATAATCATACCTCATAATAAACCTTTGAGATATTTCCACCATCTTGCCTGGCAGTGATTTATATATTGGGTATAGTGAGCAAGACACTTAGGTAATAAATGAGAAGATTGTCTCTCTTTCTGTCTGGATTAAAGTTTGATTGAAGTGGTTGAAACAGATTGGACATAATAGCATTAAATATGATTTACCAGTTCCTTGAAGAGTATTTTCTGCCTGAACCAGGCATAAGTTACACAAAGTAGAAAGCATCCCCAAGCTTTTCACTGTGAACTTGCTGTCACATGGATTAATATCTTCATTGTCTTTAGGATCTATCTTTGGGCTTGAAATAAGTGCCTTTTCCTCCAGAACAGATTCCTAGAATGTAGATATTTAAGAGACAGAGTTAATGTCTTAAGGAAAGAGGACTTTGCTGGCAGAAAGAATAGTTAAGAGATCAGAGATTAAATCTGCATGTTCACACTAAGATATAAGCACATATGGACTCCTGTGCATATATACCCACGTTGACGCTGTGTCACTGATGTTGGGAACAGGAAAGGGACGAGTCTCTGCAGCTGCTATGGGCAAATAATAGCTTACTGCTCCAGGGACAGGTTTAGTTTCTCCTGGAGCAGCACAGACTTACCCACGGAAGATGGCTTGTTAACAACACAGAGAAAGTGGAAGGGGCAGGAAAGTTGTGGTAAACAAGCTCATGTCAAAATTTAGTCTTTAGCTGAAGTGCACATAATCAACACACAAGGCTGATTTCTATTTGATGTTCATAAATGCCAAATGAGTCTTGTGCTTGTTCCATTTCAAAGCAGATATAGCCTGGGGTGCCATTTCTTTAAGCAGAAATGGAATTCTAGGGGTGATCCTTACCAGAAACGAACACTTCCTGCCTTCTGTTGTAAGGGGTGTGGATATAGGTTCATCCATTCTAGCTGAATTTGCATGTTGCAGAGGTAGTAAAACATGGTCCTGAACTGTAAGCTCTGAAAGGTACAACAGTAAGTTACAATGTTTCCAATGCTGCGGGTTTTTTTCCACGAATAACTTGACTATAACTTTTTGTTTAGTTCAGCAAAAAGGCTTATTTAAAGGTATTTATAGTTTGTGTAACTTAGTTTTGCCCTACACATTCTTTGTCACACCAACAGAAGCGGAAAGGACCAATGACCTTACTTATCTAATCATCACCTTACATGTCATCCAGTTACATGGTAGAAACTGTAAAGCCCACTTCCAGAAATTTCTATGCTCTTTTTCTTCTTCTATGCATAGCTGCTACCTGAACAAAACAGCTTACAAGTTTGTTACACCTTCTTCTTGCTAATCCTGAACAGATCCTGGTATCAAAACCCACACTGGAGGTAACCAAGGAACAGATCAACATTGCAAGTTCTCTCTCATGAGCTGATTATCTTGACAGTCCTCTTCTGAAAGATCATCTGAATGGCTCCAAAGAACAGCCGGGACTTCAAATTTTGCCGTAAGTCATTCAGTTTGACAAGTGGTCACAAACATGGTTTGCTACAGAAGTCTTCTTTATTGGGTACCTGTGTTTTTCAATCTTTAATCATAAAGACCGAGCCTGTGGTTTGACTAGTACCTTGACACATTTTCTTGGCCACTCTCTCAGACACATCAGGATCTTGCACACCAAGGGACTGCTCCAAACCTGGGGACTCCTCTGCCTGTTTCTGGTATTGTACCAGTGTTTTCTTGTTCTCAGTAGAAAAACTGTAAACAGTTAGACAAGGAATTAATGATTGGGAGTTGTTTTCATATTCCCAAGTTAATCATGACAAATCTATATCAGGTCAATAAAGGTATGAATTAAATGCTTCTGGTAGTGCTTGATAGTACCTGTAAAGTGCTCGATAGTACCTGTAAAGTGCTCACATGTACATAGGTTTATAAACTAGCAAATTAGTAAAGCCAGAAGCACTCCAAATAGTGTATTTATTTCTCCATTCCCCTCCCTCTCACTTGATACTATATTTTATATAGTCAGGTTTCTAATCTTCATAGACAAGAATAGCAGGAGACTGAAGAAATCATCAGCACTGAAAAGGCAAAACCAGGGTCAAACTCTGAACCCGTATGCCTCCTCCATTTCCAATCAACGATACTGTATCAGATTCCAACAGATCTCATTAAATTTTCCACTTTAAATACAGCATCACAACTTTACGGACATTTGGGACATCAGGTACTGATTGTGATGGTGACTTGAAACTTTCTAAAGTCTCCTTACTGCAAAAGCACAAGACAACACAACTCATACTCGCAGGCTTTTCTATTAGTGGTACAAGTTCTAGAATACACAGTTGAGTAAGTTATTCTGTCCAGAAAAAACAGCAATCTACGTGTGGTTTTTTTTTTTGTTTTGGTGTTTTTTCTTTTTATTTTTTTAATTACAATAACAGCTTAAAAAGTTAAATATGTTCTTGCGTAGATTAAAATTAACAATATGACAGTGTCTAGAAGCTAATTCCCTATTCAATTTTTTTTAAATGTGAAAAAGCAGGCCCATATAGTATTCAACACCACTAACATTTAAGGACTTAAATATAAGTATCCCAATTCAGAAGATGTATTCCCAATTCTTAGCTAAAAGCTTGTCCATTTATAAAAATTACAAGTTTCTCTATTCCTTGTTTCTATTATTTAACATCCATTAACAAAACCCCAAACCAGCAACTTTTTCTGCATGTTGGTAATTTATTTATTTCAGTTTGCTTTCATTTTTAAAAGTATTTCCCAACCTTTTTCATCCTCTTACAGCCCTGCTTATTAACCAACTTCCTGATCAGTATAAAACATGAACATACCTGGACTGGTGGATAGATAGCACAATTACCACCCTGCACTCTTACACAGGAAAGGGATCTATACACAATCACACAGCAGCCAGAGTTTGGTGCATTGCGAGTTCCACCAGGCCCTGTTTGCTCTAGACTGACGCTAATATTCACTGTTCTCCTATGAGCAGGCTTGTCAGTAATAAGAAGTGAAAGCACAGCCAAGAAACCTTTTAAAGATTTCTGTGACTTGCAATCAATAACACCGTGAATTATAGATTAGTTCCATCCAGGGATTTATTTGAAAGCCTTTCCCTGTGGGGACTTAAGTAAATGCACAAACCTGACTCACCAGTCTCTAAAGGTCTGGGTAACACTGAATAAAGGGATTTTTTAAATTCATATATATATATATTCATCTTTAACTGCATTTGTTTTGTTGGGTTTTTTTTCCTGAAACAAACTACATTTTTGTTCATCTGAGCCTGCCTTGGAAGACTGCTGTTCTGAGCAGTGTGGATACTGCTGGGTCCTCATCTGCACTGCTCAGCTCTGCCGGCTCCCCGGGAAGCAAACGAGGATGCTGGGGATACAGTGCTTTCTCAGAACAGTCTGAACTCCTGAATTACCTATGACTGTGGGCATTTCACATGACACCTCTACACTTCAGTTTAAGCATAAAATTGAGCCCCGTGTAGTACAAAAAACTTCTGTGGTTAAATACTAAGTGAAACACAAATGTGCACTGAGGGGTTAAGTGATACATAGGCTTAGAGCCAGAGGATGACAAGGGAGTGAATTTCACCAATTAAATCAATACATTTCTACTCATTCCGTATGGGTATTTTGAAGTCTAATTAATATATAGTTGCAAAGTGTTTTGAGTTTGTGGTTAAAAGCCACCACCAAAGTGTGAACTATCATTAGCAGTTGTGTGGAATCATTAAAAATATCCTGGTTATTAACGCTACGTAAATTATCTTTCTCAGGTCTGATGTCAAAGCTACATTTGTTTCTAACATTGCAGGGACAGGCCCCAGTTCCACAGACTTAAATAACACCACTTAACATTTTACAGTGCAGATAATGAGTGAAATATGTTTACCTGCTTGCACAAAAATGCAGAGTTTAAAATTTATATATAAAACCTGCAAGGACTGGCTTTCTTAAAGGACAGAGGATTGTGGCACTGAATGCAAGAGCATGGAGCCATTCTAATGAAAGCACAACTGCCTGGGGAACAAATACTACTCTACCTTTTGCACATAAGATTAAATAGTTTATCACTCAGTGCAGCTCCTTCCGCTTGCAATAAGCTTATGATGGCAGACCAGCATGGCTTTCTTCAGCATGAAACAGACTTGTCCAACTTACAGTGATAAATCCAAATCACAGAACTATTTGATTACGTATTTATGTATACAGGCACAGACAGATTGATGCATATACACAGACTCTCCAAATTTCAGGATTAAGGTTCAGATTTAGCTTGTTCTACTGAAGGAGTTAATATTTGTGACATACAGAAGTACTGAGATCACAGTGTAACTCCTTGTAACCTGTAACTTTCTGGTAAAATTCAAGATTTCACTTAAAACACTTTTTCCCCCTGCACAGAAGGGTACTTCTTTTTAAAGAATGGAAAAATCTGAAATTAATACACTGTTTCTTATTGATACATTGAAGTGATGAATGTATTATACCTGAAGAATTCAGTAAGTGGCATGGAAAGGATCTCCAGCTACAGATCCAGACACCTTAGATTTACTTGATGCTGTTCACATACCTTGCAATAAGCTGGTCCCTGCCCTGAGGAGCTCACCATTTTGGAGGCCAGATGGTAGGTTGGACATATGGAGGACACAAATAAACAATGAGGCAATATTGGTCAGAGTAATAGGCAGTGATCTTGATGCATCAACTGCTTGAACACAGAAGTTGTCATAACATCATTATAAAACTCCCTCTTGGGAGCATTTAAAGCTCACACAATTATCTAGGACATAACTGCTTCCATCTTCTCCACTGGATTGGTTCTTATCTTCAGCTATCACTGTGGAAAGGGTTTTACTTACCCCTCATATTTCTTGCTTTGTTTATTCTTTAGCTGGACACAACTCTCTTTATTTCCTGGCAGATCAGGCCTTTCTGGGTGGGCTGTAGATTCTGCTGAAGAGGAATATAACTTTGGGCTAGAAATAAGTCTCATTGTCTTCAGCTTTATTGCTTCTTCAGTTGCTGGGCTCCTTGTAAGCTAAAAGAAAAAGGTAACACACAAGGTTTCACCTAGGTTCCTTAGCTGTAATGTCAGCTCTGACTGCGCTATTATCCACTCAAAAAACCCACCGAGACATCTAATGACTGTGACTTAATAACCTCTTGCTTCCCAGCCAAATTATGCAGCTTTTCCTGGAGTTGTGCTGTTGAATGCTGCATCATTAAGATTTCTCTTTGCTGCTTTAATAAAAGCTTTCTTTCTTGATGGGCTGCCCTGTAGATATTTTGCAGGTGCTGGATTTCTGCCTATGCAAAGCAGAAAAAGGAAGCATCAGAGAGCTAAGATAATAGAGAAAAGAGACCTACTTAAAAATGTGTGTAGTATTTCTTAACATAAGGCAATACTGCTCACAAAACATCCTGAAAATTCAGTATGCAGGTTTTGTTCCTTTTTTTTGTGTAAAAGGATTTTTGCAGCTTTATCTATCACTAATGCTGACTGGGGGTTACCTGTGAAAACTAATGACAGGTAAGGGGTTATTTCACTGCCCAAGAGATGGGGTGTCTGAGAGGTGAGACCTTTGGAAATTAATTATCTTCAGGTCATTCAAAACTACAGGATGCTTGTGGTTTGTGTAGGAATTCCTTGAAGTAAAGGAGAGGCTTGTACTACATAAGGAGTAGGCAGAAATTTCCTACCAAGTGTCATTATGAGCCCAGCATTCCTCTCAGCAGCGGGAGAACTGAGACTATAAAATTAGTTGTCAGATTAATTTAATATATTTCAACATCAGAAGCATAAATCTGCATAAATCAGTGGAAACCTACATTATATGACCTGTTTGTTATGGCACAAATAGAAAAATCCACAATAACATTGGAGTAGCAGGGGGAAAAAAAAAAAAAGAAAAGAAAAGGTGTTTTCTTTTCTCCAAGATTTACAGACTGCTGACTTTGGCACAAAAAACCCCACCTCACTAAATGTAGGAAGCAAAGCAGAATAATGCATATGAAGTGACACCAGTGACATTTTTTAAAAAACAAACCCCACTTCCTCCAGCAGCTCCAAGCACCTCCCCACATTGCATCCTCCCACTGTTTAAGATGAAATCCAGCTCCTCTTGCTGCACTATTACCTGCTCCCGTTTCAGTTCTGTTAGGATTTTGCGCTGCTTTGCGGCCATGGCAGAGGCTCCCTTGCAATCCTGCAGGTTTTCCAGACAGCTGGAGACCATAGAAAGATGGGGATCACAATCAGATAATTAAATGTCATGAATTTAATGCTCTTCAGAAAACAATGCTGGGGTAGGAGCAAAGCTCCTCTCAAAGCAGCTGTAAAAGCAGCAGTAGCTATGGAAGGCTCTGCAGAAAGTTCTGCTAGACTTAGAGGGCATCTCACTTGGGGCCCTATTGCCTAGCCCTCTCCCGAGGCAGCCAGACTGTCCCAGGCACCCAGTACACAGCACAGACTGGTGAGGGACACCATGCACTGGGGGGGCTCAAACTGTACCTCACGATGCTGTAACCCAGTCAGCGCTGAGGGACGCCTTGCGCCAAGGCTCTCACACCATCCCGGACGGCGCCTCAGCCCCGTCAGCGCTGAGGGACGCCTTGCGCCAATGGTCTCACACCGTCCCTGACGGCGCCTCAGCCAC
>JAVKLA010000052.1:17613056-17644331 GCA_034782735.1 Sagittarius serpentarius | reverse complement strand
GGGACGGGAGTAGGCGGCGGGACCCACCTCCCCCGGGGGCTGCCCCTGCTGCGGAGCGGGGCGGAAAGGCAGAGCTCCCTCGGCCAGGCGGGGCAGGGCTTGGCTGCAGGGAAGGAAACCTCCCCCTCAGCTCCCAGGCTGCTGGGAGGTTGCATGGAGGGCGAAACCCTTGTAGGGGAGATCCATCTCTCCAAAAAACCCCAGCTGAACCTTTCCTATTGATCTTCCAGCTCTCTACAAATAGGTGGTTCCCTCTTTCAGTATATCTTGTGTCAAAATCTGCCTACTTGGCAATTCGCTGCGTAAGGAGTAAAGAGCAGTCTGGCTCCATGCTGAATTGGCGCTATTTATTTTAACTGTGTGTGTGTGTGGCGCGTTTAGCAGAGAATAATATATCCAAATTTGTTTACCTTCTAGTGAGGAATCTGTGAGATGGAGAGGCTGGGCTGGTTATTGGCTTTTCACGCAATAGGCTTGTGTCCACCTCAGAGCCCTTATTCACAGGAAAACCTTTTAAAAAGACAAATGAAGGCATTTAATAAATATGCTCTTTGTAGAAATGAAATGGCCCAAGCTTTGGCATCTATTCTCTGCCTACTTATGTGTGAGCACTTAACTTCCATATAGCTCTTCTTATCCACAGATTTCTAAGTACATGGGGTTAGGCTTATAATTCCTTTCTTACTTCTGGGAAAGCCTAGGCACCAGAAGGTAAAGTGGTGTCCAAAATCAGTGGCAAAGCCACAGATAAAATTAAAAGTTGTCATTTCACAGGTGCAATGAGAGGAGAAGAAAGTAATTAGGTCATGACTCAAGTTAGATCTTTACTTCTTAATGTGATGATAGCCTCTACTTCAGTCCCTTCTCTCCTCTCACAGGGGGACTGACAGACTTTTCAGTGCTAACCAAACAGACATATAGGAAAAGTCCGTCACTACTAACATTCTGCCAGCCTTCTGATCTGAGATTTGCTGGAATTTCATGGTTCTGCCCTACTAATCTAAAGATACTGAACAGCATGTGGAGTGGTGCTCGTACTTGCTGCCGCCAGCGGGTCCCTAGGCTGCCAGTGCTGCTTGCTGAGGGCACCTGTGGCTTTTCTTGGCATTAGATTTGTGAGCTGTGCAGAGAACAAACCTGCAAACACTCAAGGCTCCAACGACCGCGACCGCTGAGCAGTAAGGATATAGCCTAAAAGACCCACTGCTCAGGAATTTTCCAAGACACAACACTTTCAGTAGCCAAGGGGACATCAAGCTTAAACACTGCTTTGTAGCTTTGAAAGACTTGGGCATCTGAGTCTCACTGTTGCATTGTGTCAGTATGATCTACCTTGCAATGCGTTGCTCTGATCTTCCCCAGTGCTGAGGTGCCTCTGTCCTGTGCTATGAGAGATCCATGGTAATTCTTGGCTTGCAGCATGCCCACCAGGCAAAGGAGTGGGTATTTCCTTCTGTCTGTCCAGGGCTGTTGCTCCCTCAGTGCTTCCCACAAGGCTAATCCTGCTCTGTCCATGAAATTCCCTATCTGATGCCACACGTAACACATCAGAATCTGGGGCATCCAGAAGCATTTGTATAGTCATTGTCCTGTCTTGCTCATCCTTGGATGTCTCAAGCTCTGGGACAGAAGACGACTCATTGTAAAGGTCCAAAGTTGTCTCTGTCAATGTTTTGTCGGCAGAGTCTTTAACCCAGCTTGCTGCATTCAGTCTCTTAGTTGCCATCTCAATCTTTTCTGCAAGTTCCTTGGATAGACTGTGTATGGCTTTCACTCGCTCGTGTTTACTTCTGTATGGAGAAAGACCAGAAGTTGAGTCCTTGGAGTAAGGTTTTGCATCTTTCTGAGGAAGGGAAAAGCTCAGAGGAGGTGTATGCAGAGCTGGGGGAGAGCAGTCCCTCAAGTCTTCACATTTCAGAGGACTGTGAAACCAGCATTCAGATTCCAGTGGTGCTGGAGAAGGTAATGCCTCCCTTTTTTTAGGTGATTGGACTGTTTCTAGAAGCTGATCCCTGTTTAAACAAAAAGGAGAAATGTCACATTATAAAGACTAACAGTAGCTTTCTGCACAGACCAGTATCCTCAGCTAAAGTGCTTCACAAAAGAAAAAGAAACAGATTTCTCTGTCTATAGATACATTTGCCAAACAATAGATTCAGGATGCAGCATGAACTGCTGACAGATGCAGAGAAGAATCAGCCTGGGGCTGGCAAGGAATAATTATTGTTTAAAAACAGAAAGCATGAAAGTAGGCTGAAAAGTTTGCCTCAACCTGGAGAGCCAGAGCATTGGTGTCCTTCTGTGCTCAAAAGCACTGCCAGATGCTCCCAGGTTCTGTAACCGCTCTGGATTAGGGTGCAGTGATGCTGACCTTAAGGTGAGATATTACAGTACATTAGTCCATTGCTCTATTTTTTATAGTTTACAACAGAATACTATGAAAAGTCTGCAGTGTGTCCCGAGAAGGCGGCTTTCTAGAATGCTTTTTATGTCTGAGTACCTGCCTCTGTGATCTTTACTTAATAGAGTACAGGATGTTTTATCCACCCAGGCCATGAAACTCCTCTCCAGGCTTCCACCACTGGTTTGCTCCTGAAACAGAAGTGACCATTAGTGTAAGCGCTAAATAGCTAGGCAACATGAAGGTAATATTTGGCTTTTGTTCCACTTAATAATTCATTCTGGTAACTGGAAAATTGCATGCATCAAACAACAAACCTGTTCTTTTAGCTCAAGCAATGGAGATTTCCAGGTTTTTGGCCCTGAAGTCAAGGGTTCCAGCCTTACTAATGAGCCCAGCAGTTCTTGCCATAATTAATTAGAAGATAATTGCTCTATTTTTCCAGATAAAATTTTCTCTCCCTGACACTTCAGAGCATGTGTGAAGTGTTTCATCTCCTGCATGGTGCTGTGCTTATCAAGATTGGAGGATTTTCAATCTGCCACTCGTTTATGACTTACTTGCTTAAGTTTACGCTGAGGACTTTCTTTTGCAGAAGCTGTTTCCCCGATGAGCTTGTGCATCTGGTCAGAACAGGTTTTCCTTCCAATAGCTTCTTTCTGTTTCCTGTATACTTCTTGCAGTCTCTTATTTCTCACCTCTGTGGCCTGCACCGAAGACTTTTTCTCTTCTAGGCTTTTTTTCTTTCTGTCTTCATTCTTTCGATGCATAAATTCCCGAACAATTTCAGGGCTGTAGGGGTGATGTTTTTTAATGTTTACCCTCCTCTTTGAAGGATGCTTGAGGTTTTCTTTCTCAGACCCTTTCTGTGCAGGGCTGCTTGAGCTTTTGTGTCTCTGAGAAGATGTGCTTTTTCTTCTGCTGCAGTTTCGTGAGGTGCTGGGCTTGGCTCCATCTTTCATTAATGAAGACTGTATCTTTTCCCTACTGAAGGCAGAGGGAGTTATGCCTCGAGGTTCAGGTGAAGTAGAATGAATCCCTAGGTATCGCTGCAGACCTTCTACCTTTGCTTTTGCAGTATCTTTTGGGAGCCTGGTATGTCTGTGTTTGTCATGATACTGGCTTTGCAAGCGTAGATTCCTGAGTATTTGTTCTGTATCCTTGGTTGGTGCATTGCTGCCCCTTTCAGTAGGGTTGCTGGGGGGAACCACACAGCTTTTGAATTCAGGGCTTTTCCCCACAGGTTCATTTCCCTTTTCTCTGGAGCTGTTTTCCACCACTGGCATTGCTACAAAACCTTTAGCAGGTTCTGTGGAAAGCATTTAGAAACAGCAGTGGGGTTATTACTTCAGAAATGTATCAATTCCTGTATCTATCATGTGATCTCAAAACCTGCTTCCTACTATAGGTCTGAGGACTATTTGCATGCATAGCCCAGGCTTGTACATCTGTTGTAAAATCTGCAATGTTCTAGGGAGAAGCCAAATCTGTAAGGGTGAAATTTGAAGTTGCAGTGGCCAATTGTGCAATTGATGTGTACTTTGTGACCCCTCAGTACAAACAGAATTTCATAAACATGGGCAGTGAAACCGTTTATCTCATAAACCCCTCAGGCTTCTTAGTGGAGCACAATGAGAACTCAGTGGCCAGCCTCAGCTGTTGGCAGACCCAGGGAAGCTCTACAGCTGTGTCTGGCAAACCAACACAGCTGAAAAGCAGAGTATGCTAGTATGTGCAGGACATGGTGCTGATGCTGTATATCTGCTGGGGAGACATAACCTGTGTCATGATCCAGACAAGCCTTATTATAAGGATACAGTGCATTTGCACTGTCTTTTCAAAACCGCAGTGGATTCAATGTGCCAGCTGACCATGGACAACACCTTGGTAATTGGTCTGGGTGGTTGTTAACAGGACAAGAGAGTTATTGCAAGAGTCATTAAAGATGGGTGCTCAGAAGGGCCTTGAAATGTTTTGTTTCAGCTAGTTTTAATAAACCACTTTTTTGTTTGTGTGCCAAAACAACTAGTATTGTAGAGAGGCAACTGTACCAAAGGTATTTGCTGTGGTCTGCTCTTCAGCTGTGCTCCTCAGATTTGGAAAAGTAGGGGGAGGACCAAGCAACTTTCTAGCTAACTTCTGACCTTCTCTCCATGCAGAAGCACCAGGTAGCTTCACACCTGAAACAGAGGATTTGTTTTTAATTTTTAAACCTCACATGTTCTTTGAAAGAAAATTGTAACTCTGTTATAAATCTTTTTAATGGTGATTTCCAGGAATCACACTCAAGGTGTGGGGAGATCTCAAAAGTTTCAGCCAGAGCAGGTTTTAAAAAAAAGTTGCTGCTACTTGATAACAAAAAGTTTTTAAAGCACTCAAACTTTGGAGGCTGCCACTCTGCTGGAGGCTACCACTCTGCTAGGGTCTATTCACTGACTGACCGACAGCCGGTTCATGAATCAGATGAGGGCAACAAACGAAGGTTCAGTGATTTCCTAAGGCATTGCCATTAGCATTTATAAAATTTAACACTTGTGGCATGTTCACACAGTTCTTACAAGTTTTACTCAGAAACCATTGACTCCCAGAGTCCTCAAGAACACTAAGAAGAGGTCGGGACATCCACCTGCGAGCACCTGAGAGCATCCTTCTATGATGGCAGCTGCAGACAGCTGGTCCTTGCTGTCAAACCAGCAGATTTGAGAACTGGAGGGAAGGCGATAACGAAAATATTATTTTCCTTGTGATTACTTCAGACTCACTAGAGTAATCTAATTCATCTTTAAACTGGTGAGAATCAGCAGGATGCAGTGTGGAAGAATCAATGAACGATACCGGACGAGGGACAATGTATAATGCAAAAATAAACGATGCAGCATGTAGCACAAACAAATAATTCTTGCTTAATAGGTGGTGTCACATAATATACAACATTTATCACTGTTTTACTTCATAATTTTAGATTGCATTCACAGCATGCCAATAGCTTACACTGGCATACTTATGTATTTATTGCAAACACTTCGCCAGCAGAAGGTGACTAAACAGTTACTTATTTGGTTTTTGCACAGAAATCCTCCCCACCAAATTCTCCCCCACTGAAAATATTAAGGCTTTTTTTTAAAGAAAAGATTTTACTCTTAAGTCAGTATCAGCCTCAGTTCAAAGATGTGGTTCAGTACTCAGTCAACTGAGTGAGTCAGGCTTTTCTAGCTTCTGTTCAGTAAACTTCTCTATGTGCTGAGCTGACTGTGTGCGGCACCTCTGAGAATCATCCGTTGGACACAAAGCACTGTCAGAGACTGACTGGTTAATGGGGTTGTCCTGAGATTCCCCTTTGCTCTGTGAACAGCTGTAACACAACATCTTCTCAGCTAACAGCCCTGGGCTCTGTACCACGGCCACTGATGGAGTCAGAGCCACTTACATCAGCTGAATTTGCAGCAGACTCTGAGATGCTCTGGAGGCTCAACTTAATTGTGCAGTTTAGGTCTTGTTACAAAGGGAATGATGGTTTTCAGACAAGGAAGATCTTCACTCTCTGTGGGACTGAAGTCATTTCCTATAATCACGTAGACTTACTTGTGACGTCTTCAGAGGAATTATTCACTAGATCTATGCAGTGTCTGACACCAGGAACCACGGATGGAATTGCCAGAACCTGTTGGGCTCAGGAGGGCTAAGATCCATCAGTGTCTTTAATGAAACACCTTGCTGTATTACTTTGTTTTCTAGTTTAGCAGTATTAAAAATGCAGGATGCATTTATTTAGTATGCTGTCTTAGGTTCTCTGAATGCAACTGACAAATTAATATGTAGATCTAACAACCTTCGCTTCACCACGTTGTCTGATTTCAATTAAATCTTTTTTTCTCTACACAGTGTTTATTAACTACAGAAACTGTAATGCTAGAGTTCAAGAGCAGCCTGTGTTTCTGATGAAAACAGTTGCTAGAGGAAAATCTTTTCATTTAAATATTCTCCTGTTTTTTTCTACCTATGAACAAATGAATATTTTATAGCTGTTGTGACTTAATTTTTTGTTAACTACAGCAAATTTATAATTCATCAAATTCCTGAGTACTCTGGCTCTGACCCCTGCCCCTCATTCATCTCTTCGTAGCCCTGCCTTGGCTCTTTCACTGACAGAAACTAATAGCCAATAAAGATACCATGACACTGGCAGTTACAATGATGAATGCTTCATGTGGCATGGTCTTATTATGACCCACTCTCAGAGGAAGATCAAGCCATTTTTCAAACAATCCATTAAAACAAAAAAAAAAAAGGAGAGAATGAAATTATTATATATTCATGCATTTTAAATAGTACTTAGGTAGTAGAGCACATGATGCCACTATGCTCATAATTTCATCTGCACGGTATTAGATAGCTTGGGTTTTTTTCTTTCTGTTTCACACAAGTTACATACCTAGTATCTTGGCTAGTGTAAAATACAACCGCTTTGAGTGAGCAGCACCCATAGCACTTCCACTATTTGCCTTGTTCCCCACAAAGTCTGAATACACCATTTCCTATGCAAAATAATAGCATTAAATGGTAAAATTACTCCAGTAATTCAAATCTGCACTTAAGACATAGCGGTCAAAGAAAACTGAGAACTAGTGATTGGGACTCTCTTCCTGCTGTTGATGTTGTAGTAAGGCTGTGGATAATTCATCTGACTTTTCACTAGTTTGATTTGGTCCCTATTTTGCAGGCCAGGAAATCCCTGCCTTTTGTTGGCACTCTTGATTCATTAGGGAACACAGAACCCAATAGGTGACAGACAGCTCTTCCCACCTAGGACATATGGCTTATTTTTCATTTCTGATGAGTCTTAATCCTGGCAGGTCTGGAATTCAACTGCTGCAGGCAAAGGCATGACAAATTGTCAAAGGTAACAAAGACGGGTTCTTGGGTAATGCTTGTGAGGACAGGCGTGAAGCATGTGGCAAATCCGTTGCACGTGGAGCACCTGGCAGGGGGGCGTATGGAAGTGACTTGCCAAACTCTACCCAAAAATCCAGTGACAGAAAGTGGTATCAGGTGTCCAGTCTGATACCCCATCCTGGGGGCCTCAGCACCATTCACCAGCAGCTAACCCAGAAATTAAGCCTTGTGTCCTTGTGCTGCTGGTGGTCATCTTCTGCTTCCTTGAACAAATCCTGATTTTTGTCTGTTCCCTTAGTGGTTTTCTTTATTAACCTGCTTGGTATAACTAGGCTCTGGCCCTTGACTGTGGTTCGTCAGATTTGGTATTATTTTAATAACCACCTAAGGTTTTAGCAGGTGAGTGCCCAGATGCCACTGGCCTCCAGTAATTTTGTCCATCAGTCCATGTAATTTCTCATGATTTTCATCCTTACCTTTACCTGCTGCTGCTCTCTCCAGAACAAAGGACTTAGGTGAAGGCTGCCTCTGGCTTTGTGTTTGAATTCTCCATGCTGAGCTTCTCTCTCTTTGGTCTTTAATCAGGAGGAAAAAAAACACAGAAAACAATTAGTGTGCAGCTAAAATCAAACTTTGGACACGACTGCTGTCACCAACAAACCAAACCCAGTCCCATTTACTTGGAATGCAAAAGCGGGAGTCTCTTTAATGACACTGGTCACTGAACAAGCAGGACACCTTTTTTTGTGGCACTGGAGATGCCCCAGCAAAGCAAGCATTGGCCTGGATCCCTGAGGTTACATCCGTGACCCTGTCTACCCGTACACCAGTGTACCATGCAAATGGCCCTGACCTAACTGGCACATCCAGTGGGTGCAGTGGGACGCCTTTCTCCTTGGAGTCTCTCTGGAGACCCAGAGTGACCTTTCTCCGCAGAGTACACAAACACTGCACGCTTGGGCATGTTGCCTGTAACAAACTATAACGATACAGCACCGCTAACCTGGGATCTTGGGGGCTTTTTTATAATCCCTCCTTTGCCCAGGGATGGTAAATTCTTCTCTGCCTGGTATTCTGTGCTCTTTATCAGGCAAGGAGAGAGCAGACATCAGGTTCACAGCACTAAAACCTAGACAAACAAATATTTGAAACCTGTTAGGCTACAAGAAGCAGTGCAAATGCTGGTATCCAATAGCACCCAGCTCCTGCATGTGGACAAGCAGAAGCAGGCTTCCTGTCTGACAGAGGTAGTATCCAGCAAAGCAGCTGTAACACACTTTTTTCGGTGGTAGAGTACAGTCAGACAAACTGAACAAGCTGCATCTGAATCGAGCATCTGGAGCTGTTAATCTTCAGCCTCAGAGGCTGCCTCTGTTCTGCAAGTTGAACTGTTTGTCTGGTAGTTCCCTAACTCAGTTATGTAAAATGATCTGGGTTAAAACCAAACTAAACTAGCCTTCCCCCTGAGAATGTTCAAAAGAGGCTCAGCAGGGATTGTGGCTTTGGCTTCTGGGTATTAGGAGGGGTAACGCTGCGCAGCAGCGATGACAGAAAGCGCTGCCTGATACGGCTGAAAGGGGGAGGCGGCAGCACGGACCTGTGCTCCCACAGATCCAAGGTGAGCACTGTAAAATAATTCCATACATCATTGTAAAAGGTGACTTGGAGCAAATCTAAGGAAAACGCCTGTGGAAGGTTGTGGTGTGTGACAGGGATCATAGTGCCCAATGAACTAACACTAATGCTATTATAGCAATAAGATTTATTATGTACAGCTTTTCAGCTCCCCTTCTCTAGTCTAATACACCCTCAGTAATCCCCCATTGGCTGAAAAGATTGCCAAACAGGCAGGCTAACCGGGCTAGCCGTAGGCAGTCCTTGCTCTCAAGTCCATGCATTATTCACAGCAATCTGAGATCTTAAATCACACTAAACTAACGTGACAGCTGTAGATAGATGATTCTTCAGGCCCAAATTTAGCAGCAAAGCAGGATAAGGAAGTCTAATAATATTTGCTTTCAGATCCACACTAGTTCCACTGAATGAACTGTTAAATCCCCTGTAATGCTGCTGAACTACACAGTTCCTGCTTTAAATACCTGTGATGCCTCTCTGCACTACTGTGCTGCTGTTTTCCATTTCGTGCTTTATACACGGCAAAAGGAAGAATGCAGGATGGAAGGGGAGAAAAGAATATATTTGCAGCAAATTCTTTACTATTTTATGGAAAGAAATTTATAAATTTGTGCATGCTGGGGAGTAAATCCAGCGGAGAGAAGCGAACTCAGTAAGCAGGTTGATACGTATAGCACAGAGGTTTATAGCTCCCCCAAGGGCTGCAGAAGTAAACGAATTTATCACATGAACATGGTTGCTGCACCACATACACCAAAGTGTGGGGTGGAAGCTGTGTGGTTAGTTATTCAGCTGTGCCAAAGCACTGCTGGGTAATACACACTTTCAGCCTTTCTCCATAGATGCCAGACTACTACGGACCTCTGCAAACTGGAGCAGGAGGAGCAGACGCCACTTTGCACACCTTTCTCTTCAGGGGTCTTTTTTGCAGTGGCTCTTTAGGGTAGGCAGAAATCAGGCACTTCTGCTCCTGAGATGCTGCTTGCTGCTTTTGCTTCTGCTCTTGGATTCTCTTCTTGAGTTGCTCTAACTTCTTGGGGGGTGATTTTTTCCACAACTCTTCCAGTTTCTGATCACTGGGTTTGCTGGCTGATGAAAAGTGGTATGTAGGAAGCAGGACAGCCATGGGCACTGGAGCGTTGCTCTCGCTGCCACGTGGGACAGCTGAGAATGGACTGCTCCCTGCAAGGGAGTGAGGTGGGTGATGCAGAGAGCAGGGATATTTTTCCTTTTGTACTGTGTGACCTCTTGAATCTGCCTGCTCCCTGAAATTGTACCCTCTTGGTCTGTACAGGCTCTTTGCGGGAGATTGTGTCCCAGGTGTGCCTTTGCCATCTGCAGCCTCCCTCCTGGCAGGGCTGCAAGGTGCTGAGCGTGAGTTGCCCCTGGGGAACAGAGGGGATGATCTGGATGGGCCAGAGCTCACAGCAGGGGTGTCGAGGAAACAGGTCTGTGACCAAGCAGGGGAGGGAGCAGCAGAGTTTCCCTTTCTTAAGAAAAAGAAAAAACAAGACTGAATATGTAGTGTGTATTATTAAATTGTTCAATAGAGTGCTAATATGAATGACAGTTCAGTTTCTATGACATGCTCCGATGGTGATCTCAGTGTCTCCACAGGATCAGCATTTTGCCAGTTACCAGCAGTTTGGCAAATGAAGATAATATTTGGTAAAGTGCAAAGCGAACCATGGTCTGATAAGAGTTATTACAAGAATGGGCAGATAGACTAACACAGAGAATTGATGTCAGGGCATTGGCTATTCCACTGTCTTGTTGGTCAGCATTTCCGAGGGTGAAATTGGTGACTAATAGTCACTAAATAAATAGTAAGGTGCTAAACTTTTTCTGAAGTCCTGCATCCCAGAATGTTAAACCCCTTCATGTGTGCCTTCGCCTTTTCATCCACCAAATGCTGTACATTAAGGTTATTATTTACCTGCAGGCTGGAGGAATCTCATTGCTCTTTTTCTCATTTGAAGCTGTTTCATCTTTGTTCCACTTGCCATCTACAGCATAGCAAAATTATGTCAATGTCAAAATGTCAAAAATGTTCCTTAACCATTAAATTAAAACAGTTCCTTTTACTGGGGACTATTCCCCAACCAAATCTGGCCCTTTGGACACCTGGCGACAATTTCATTCCTACTTGGTAAGGAGCCTGCCAGCATTGCAGTTCTGGGACGGAAAAGTGAGAGTTTGTTCTTTGGTATAAAAATCTCTGTGTACACTGTCTCCGTGCCACCCAGGTCTGCAGGGCAGACTGAGTATTTGGTTACCAGCTTGCACAGAAACCCATGCTACCTTTAGTACCCTGTGTCCCAGCTCCTTAAGTACCATAGTATGTGGTGTTGGAGTGTGCTCCACCAAGTCACATCATGCCCCTGTCACTTAAAGCCAGTGACAAACATTCATGTCTCCTCTTTCCTTCCCTTGTTCAAATGGCTCGGGAGCAAGAAAAAAGATTCACATGCAAAACCACAAGCTCCAGAAAAGCTTCTAACAGACCTACTCAACACACCTCTCTTGCTATCCTTGTTACCGAGACTGGGGTTCAGGCAGCGGGCCATCTCCATGAGCATGGTACAAAGCCCTACTGTTTACAGAGGAAATAGCATCCATAAATATTAAAGGCTGGCAGCTTAAACTGTTCCCAGCCAATAAGCCATCGCAAAAACAAATACCCAGCAGATGCAAAAATAATAACAAGTGAAGCCTGTTCTTGTCATTAGTTTTTGTCTTCTGGAATTTGGTTAAATTTCCTGCTTTTTTCTTATCCCACTTTGTGTTTAGAGATGATTTTAAACACATTATGTATTTCCTGCAAAGTAAATAAACAATATGTTGTATTTACATGACTTCAGTTACGTCTAGGAAAAAAAACTCCCAGGACAAGCACAAGTGGCTTTTACTTTGTTGTAGCTGCTGGGTATTAATGCTGCATCTTTTGCCTGAGATCTCTCCAGGAAGATGTGCCTCCTTGTGCATTGTGATATTCTTCTGGGAACATTAGTAGAAAGCTGATGAAAATATACACTTTCCTCAATAAAGAGGGCCTTTCACAACCTCTTGTCACCTTCCCTTCCCTCCAGCACCAAAGCAGTCCCCCTGTCTCAGCAGTTTCCCAGTAGCTCAGAACTCACCAATGCTTTTTTCATGCCAAAGCTTTCTTCTGGCTGCCTGTGATTTGGCACAACTCCACGTTTGATGATAAAATTTGTTTTCAATCCTTTGTAGCTGTGAAAAGACAGATTTTTCTTTTGAAGGGAGACATATGTTTTTTTTTCTGTGGTAGCCTTTTGCTGGCATACACTGCTTCTCTGATTAATTTTGCAGCTCCTAGTTACTCTGTAAATACTGGCATGTCTGAGCATGTTCCATGTGGTATTTCCTACAGTTGGAAAGAATGCAATTGACTGAGAAGATAAAAGTTGAAATCACCTCTCTCCATTATTTACACTTTGCATGTATGTGTGCCTCAGATTTTTACCAGAGCTGCTCTGATGTTTTTAAAGACAGCATAAGCTGGAAGTAACCTCAGCCAACAGCAACTTCAACAGTGTGATACTAGTGTCAGACCTTGACTGCGCAAGCAACACTGCATGCATTTGGGTAATATTATATATTCATCCAAGCAATTTTCACTGTTACGATTGCAGCTGCTGTGCCCGGTATAAACATTATTATATTTCCTACTAAGGGGACAATAAGACAAGGAGAACTTAGAGGATGTCCCGGTCAGTGTGAGTCAGCTATTATTCTGCTCAGGGCTTCAGTCGCAAGCAAGGCAAACCATTATCTGTTCTTGTCATTAATTTTGAAGAGTGTTGTAAAATTTGATAAGATTTCTTGCTTTTCTCCTTATCCTCTTTTTGTCATTTAGCAAATGATTAAGGGGGTTATATGTTCATTGCAAAAGAACAAACAAAATGCATGTTTACTTTGCTTTCAATAAGACTATTTCCATGAAAGAAAACTCTGTTGGAGGTGATGCACAGACAGCTGACAGAAAGTGATAAAAGTATGTGACAGCAAGTGTTCCCTGAACTGCACGTACCACTGCTTTGGCTTTCTGAAGACTCTTCCAAGCCAAGGCCACATCTGTGGAAGCAAGAGATGAGAGACATGTTTTAGCATCTCTTCACACATCTTCACTATAGACAATTTCCCCTCATCCCCAAACCAGATTATAGAGCTGGTGGCTGGAACACGGAACTGCTCCTGAAAAATTGTGTCTGGACTGCTTTTATACACCGCTTGCCGTCTGTGTGTTCTTAGTTCCTTGAGAGCTAATGCTCTGAGCTATGTTAGTGCCTGTTCAGTAAAATCCTCACTGATATTAGCTGGTAGTTTTGCACGTATTTAAGGAAGACTGAGCTGAATTTCCCAATTCAGTAGTTTGGTAGTAGTTACTTAAAAAAAACCTCACACAGTATTACTTGTGAGAGTAAGAATGGCTTGTGTCTTTTTACAGAGAAAATAAAGCAACACATCAGATACAGAGAAGCTCCTAGTGTGAACTTATTGCATACATTCAACAGTAATTGAGTCTTGATGACTTCAGGCTGAGGAAGATTCATAGAGCAGGTTTCTGTTAGAAAGCAGCATGAAATGGGGAGTTTTGGCGTTGCTGTAAGAGCTACAAGCACAGTTACAAAACTGTCCGACACTCTCCAAACTTCAGAATATTTGCTCCATCCAGGTTAAGCTAAGCACTAAAGTATTTCAACAAGTGGTAAATCCTTGGTTTAAAATAAAGTTATCCAAGTCTCTGCTATGACCATACAGAGGAAAATGGAATCTCGTTACCCACATACCAGCTAGAGGATCTGATTCTCCAGATGCAAAACTGTTATCCATCTTCCAGCTGTGCTAGAGCTCCGCTTACTGGATATCCATGTCTGAAATAACCATGCAAAAGAACTAATCATTGCTGCCCTTTGAGAACAGCCTAGGCCATTTTTATGCCTATATATATTTTTTCTCATTTATCATTGCTGACTGCCCACAAAGACCCTCATCATTTACATTTCTGTGGTGTTCGCAAAAGTTACCTGTTATTATTAATTTTCTCAACCTTGTGAGGGAGCCTTGGGGAGAGACAGGGATATGATACAGTTGGTAAATGTCCTGCTCTGGGTCAATACACCTTGAAGACCTGCCCTGGGAGCTCAGGAGTCTAGCGCACTCACTTGAGGTAATGACTGTATGAACAGAGAGCCAAGAAAGTCAGCTCCCTCCCATGTCCCTGTTCCTGCCTGGTCAACACTTACCTTTTGAAGCCTCATCCATGCATGGTACAAAGTCTCCACTTAGGAGCTGTGCAAACGCATGTAGAGAAGCACTTTAGAGATGATCTGTGGGAGGGCTGCAGTCTTTCTACAGTGGCTAATCCCAGAAGCCACTTCCAAAGGGAGGTGTGAGAAAGATCTCAGCACTGAACATCCCATTCGCTGCTCCTTCCCTGGGCTGAGCCATCCACAGGCACCAGCTCCCTGGCATCAGCTGGGAAAGCAAAAGTTCCTCTGAGAAAAGCGCCCGGTCAGTCCCTGCCCTGCCCGTGAATGCTGGGAGGTGCGGAAGGACGTCCAGACGAGTCCCACCAGCCCAGCCGGCCATCAACCGTTACCACACCTTTGTTTGAGCCCCTCGGTGCAGGGCGACAGTAGTGACAGCACAGAGAGGCTGTTAGGAACAGAGGAGAAAACAAACAGCAACAAGAGGAGCCTGAAGGCTGATCTCAGCTTGCAAACATGTGGCAAGATGCCAGCAGCTTTCTTGACAAGTCCTTGCATCCTTTCCAGGGCGTCTGGCATCCTGGTGATGACCGCTCCCTGGGCTGGATGGCTGCAGAGCAGAGGGCAGGGCAGCAGAGGAGCAGGGGCGACCAACCTGGGGCCCAAGTGGAAGCAGCTCTGCAGTTCTGGGATGGAGAGAGAATATGGTGCCAGAGCAGAGGGAGAAACCAGACGTATCTGAGTCCTCATCACAGGGCACCTTTCCTCATTGCAGAGCACCTCTTTTCATCCCAGGGCACCTCTCCTCACACCTTCCTCTGTGGGCTCATCCAGCCTTTGATCCTGCTCTCAGAAGCACTCTCTGTCACACCTGAATCCCTGGTTTCAAGAAAGAAGGGGGCTTAATTCTGAATATTGGCTTTTGTTTAGGGGAAAATGAAAAATTATGATTATAAAAGCTTGAGAAGATAAAGTCAGTGTGTGCTAAAGTCTTAGATAAGGCTTTTCCCCCTTTATGGGTGTCACTTTTTTTAAGTGTCACGGTTTTAAGTATTTGAAATGTGGGGGTAACCATTCTGGTTCTTCAAGTCTTGCTGTTCTTACCCTCCCATTTTGGATGAACCAGAGGGAACATTTTATTCAGCAAACAGCAGAGGGCAAACTCAGCTCGCAGACAGGAAACAAAGCACTCAAAGTGCTGGGAGGCCCTGGGAGGCCGTTTCTGCCAGGACAACCCAGGCGAATGGCAGACAGCCTGGAATGGGTAGCAGCAGAAAAACTCTTGCTATAGCAGTGATTCACTCTCCTCTTCGTTTTCATACCTTTCACGGAGCATCTTTTTGGTAGGCTTCAATGGGCAGTGACATCCTGGACTGAGGCCTGCCAGTGCATTTCTTAAACCCTCCCGAGATTATGGCTGCAGATGGCTAAGCATCCCTTAAGGCATATCTCAGTTGGTGAATTTGCCTTCTGTTTGCATGCTGCCCATGCATTGCTTTAGGAGACTTGGTTTCTCAGCTCTTTGCCCCAGAGTGGCTCACAGCCAATTCCTGGATCTGTGGTTACAACAAAAACTACTGCAATCAACATATAATGGCCAAGACTAGGCTGATCATTCAATAATGCTTCTCTTCCTTGGTTGGATGGTCCTTAGACATTGGTTTCCTGTGAAATTTTTCCATTTCTGAATTGTAAATTTGCTTCGCACCAATACCCTCTCATATATGCTGAAGTTCTGCAGGTCCCAAGGCTATACTTGCTGTTGGCTCAGATATTCATGGAAGGCGTGTGAATACAAGAAAGACAAACAAATACGGATAAAACATTTCTTGTTACCCTACAGCAGTGGCCATCACTCCTGTCATGGGTTGCATTTCAGTAAGTACCCCGAGAAGAGGCTCTGTATCCTCTTCTGGGTCCCACCTCACTGTAGAGCAGAGGAGACTGATGTACTGTTTCATCAGCATTTTGGTTTCTGTTGAATCTGGATCTTTTTTCTGGTTTATGTCCTCAATTATTTGCTCATGCTTGATAATTCTACAGATTTGCTTTAAGCAGCAATGTCAGTATTGTAAGTGTTCGTTATTACTGGAAAGTACTCAGATGGTGAGGCAAGACACCGACACCACATCCTTTCATGTACATGTATCCCTGTGGTCTCTAGAGAAGTTCTCTTGAAGAACAGACTCAGACTGCTAATCTAATAAATGTCACTGCAGCCTGTGCTCAGATATCCCCAGCATTTCAGCTTTTCAAGTCTAACCAAACAAGGAATTCCTAAGCTGCAGGCTGGAGTCACGAAGTTCCCATTTCAAGCTGTTCCAAGCCAATGTTTTGGCCTGATTAGAGGTTTCAGTGCTAGGAATGCAGAGCTCATCCAAGAGGGGAGCCACAGCTATTCACGGTGCACAAGTGATAAGAGCCCTAAGTGCAGACTCGGGGTTCACAGGCAGCCACTGTGCCAAGTGAACTGGTCCACCAAAGACAGAGGAGAGAACAGTAATGTGAAACCTCAGCAGTGGGAGGGCAATTTTCAGTGAAGATTTGCTAAGATGGGAAAATATAACAGGAACCAGCAAAGCCCAGGGCTGGTCCCAGCCTGCTGGGTTGATGGAGGAGCATGTGCTGTGACAGGCAGAGCTTTTGGCTACGCACAGGCCACACTTCTCAAGCCCCTCAGGTCAGACTGGCATCTATTTTGGCACTGTGTTTCCTCAGCAAGCTGTTGGAGCTGATGAGAGCCAGGAGAGTGACAGATTGCCAGCATGTTATGCTGCACATCTTGGAGTGTTAGACCACAAATCTGCTGAGAGGTGAAGTGAAACCTATCACTGGGCCAAATCCCACTGCTGCAGTGTGTGAAACTCCCAAGTCAAGGAGCCAAGTATGAGCCAAGACAGATAGGAGCAAATCCATTTGGCTTTGTATTTTAGATCTGTATGAGCAAAATGAGCCAGTCATGTACGGTTCTGGCCTGCTAACTCCACAGCTCCTGTCACATGGAAGTAAGACAGAATTAGGCCCTGTGTTTTCACTCATATGGCATTTATGATGCATCAGCCCTCAAACACTGAATTTCCTCTACAGAGGTACTCAGACTACCACCTACTCGTTTTAGCAAATTAGACTACAGGCTATCGCATACTCAGTGGAGGTTGTACAAAAGCCATTTTAGGCTTTTTCTGGAAAGGATATTGCAAAGTTTCTTGCAGCTAAGAATCTGCCAAGAGAGATGCGGCTAACCCATCACATGGGATTCTCCCACGGAGAGCATATTGTCCAGATATGAGACTCTGCTTTTTCCCAACCAGCAGTTTCCGCTACTCTTACATTTGCATGTGCAATGATGAAGAGGGACAAGAAGTGTCCAGCTCTGGCATGCTGTGGCACTCTGAGCCTCAGCGTGGTTTTCTGGTGGTTTTGCAAGGCAAAGGCAAGTGGGCTTGGTAATTGCGCAACTGTGTACTAGGCTGTTGGGAATCTGGAGGATTGTTTGACATCGTTCAGGCTGCAGACCCACCTCCCAGAGGCTTCAGTTTCCACTGTTGTGCACTGTCACTGTTTAGGAAATATTTAAACCAGTAACCCACAAGGCCTAGCAAAATTCAGGAAGCGCATATGTACGTGAACCAAAACCAGAAATTCTTCCTAAGTCTCTGTGTTTTGCAACAGCTGCATACCATGCAGATACACTTTTGCGTCCACCAGATCTACTTCAAAGATCTTACAAGCAATAATTCACAGCTCTGGCAGACACACTCCTTTCTTTCTCTCGCTGTTTTTTTTTGCATGCCTAGTTTTGTGAGAGTTTTGTGAGTTCCCTCACTGTTGGGAAATATGTCCAGCCAAAAGGAAAGGAAGTGGTACTTGTTTGGGTTTTATTTTACAGTGCCTGACTAAGCAATTTACATTGTAAACCACTTTTCACAGCAATTCTCAGTTAGCAAACAATCAAAGCACAAATCTAGACTTCGACTGCAAGTTGGATGTGACATGAATTTTGTAGTAAGCATATAGTGGGAAGAGACAGCTGATTAAAAAAAAGAAGTGTACTGCTCTGAAGTCTGACAGCCAAGGGCACAATCCTGCACTTACTGAAATCCGTGACAAAACATGAGCCGAAGTTAAAGAGGACAAAGATAAAGACACTTAATAAATTGGGATTTGATTTGAATCTGCAAAGAGCTTAGGGCTGACCACTACATATTGAAGTCACTCTTAAGGGTACTTACCATCTCTCAAATCAGCAGCACAATAAGACAGAGATAAATGGGCTGCCCCACTAACGATGCCTTGTCACAGTTCCTGAGATAAGACACAAATTTCCTCCTCCACAGGTAATGTTGCAAAATAGCAATATTCATGTAAAACACTCAGAGATACAGAGGGAGGAGCCTGACCCTGCCTGCAGAATTTTTGCTGGTACCACTGATCTTTTTTCTTTTCTTTTTTTTTTTGATCTTAGCAACTCATGCTGTTTCCCATGTTGTTAGGAATAAGCAGATACTTTTCCCATGGTCTGTGCCATACACTCAGTTACTGAGTTGTACTGAGTGCTATACAGAGAACTGCTCAAATGCAGATGGAAGGGCACCATGAGGCTGCCCCAAGCCTAGGGAGGGATCTGCTGCAATAGAGAGATACGTTTCCTTTGTGGTGATTACAGTCAGATACACAAGGAAACGTTAAACTTGTATACTCCTGTTGATGTCCTGAAATAACAAGGGTAATGTGTGTCAGGGAAGAACTAGACCTTCAGAATATCTGGATGTTGTGCTGCATGCCAAACGGTGTCTGGAAAAGGGCAAGTGTTCTCTTTATGCGCTAAAATACATATCTATCATCCGGTTATTGGGGAAAGTGTGTTAAGATAGGAAATAGGTATCCATGGCCCATTTGGGTTTTTTTCCTATCAACAGGAGACTATGTGAATGGAATCTGAAGTGAAGAAGGGGTGGGGGGGCTGCCTGCCCTGCGCAGCTGAACGTGGGAGAGCGCAGGATTGCCATGGAAACCCGCTACAGTACACGGGGCTCTCCAGCTGCGTGAGAGGATTTATAGCACCGGGCTGGGACTAGGCAATTTAAATCAACAATCTACAGGTAAAATGGCACATTTCCTTGCACGTTGACTCCATGCACTCTAACATGAAAAAGGAAGGGTAGGTGGGTGGGGAGAATTACAGGAGAACAAAGTTATGAGGTGTCTTAAAGCCTGACCTAAAACCTGCAGAAGTTGATGCAAAGATTCTTGTGGCTTTTCGTGGAGGATGGACCAGGCACGCAATGAGCAGGCATATGTTCCCTGTGCACCAAAACAGAGCAGTAGGCACAAGGGTGCACCATACCTGTGCCCAGGAAACTCAGAGAGGAAAAGCAGAGTCTATTCCCTGCTTGCACAACTCTCCAGATGGTAGACCCCGCAGCTCAGGAATGCTGCCCGGTTTGTGCTTTTGGTTTAGGGCTGGGGAAGAGTCCATCTGGTAAAGACCCCCAGCTCAGCTTGTTACACCTCTAAGTGAGACAAAGTATGCTATAAGCCACAAACAGTGCTTCTGTAACAAGGGGTCAGACTAGTGGGGAATGATTTACTGTTTTCAGATTCTCCCATTTATTGACATTCATGCATAGCGATATATGGAGTGGTATGAGACAGCAACAACATTGTTTTTCCAGTGCTGCCTTCATCACCATACATTACCAAGACCCGAGTGACAGTGCCACATAATCTTCTTGTGGACCAGACAACGCACACCTGTCTGATCCTGCTCCCAGCTAAAGGCAATGGTTAATTCTAACTTACATGGGACCACCGTGGGGCCAGTGTCATCATTAGCTCCTACAGAACTGCGTGCGTTTAAGTAATTTGCCTCATTGTCATACCTAGTAACAATGCTCAAATCCCCTGACTTACCAAGTATCCTGGGCTTAGTGTGACTGGATTTAATTATGCAGCTTAGTACACACCTGGGTATATTTGTGACGTTAAATAAACGAAGGAAAATTCCTTTTGAGCTGGAGAACAGAGAGTCCTTGGCAGCAAAGTCTCAAAGCTCTGTACACTCCATAAGTGTGTTTTACTGTGCTCCACAGCTTTTTCTTCAAATGTTACTTTGTTCTGCTTCAACCTTTCAACAAAGCATCAAACAGCTACTAAGAATGGCAAGATTTCAGCCTTTTCCTTCAAGAAGAGTTATATGTTCAAAATCCAAATAGTCCAATCAAAATCTGGGAATTGGGTCCTCCTGTCCTACCTCTGCTGCTGCCTCTTTCTTTGCCATTGAGTCCTGCCCACACAGCAGATGCTGCCAGCTAGAGTTCCACTTCCCTTTTGCATGTTTTCCACTCCATAGTGCTTTTCTTGGACCTTCAGTGGCTTTAAAAATCCTTCCTGACACCTTGCAGTTCTTTATCTCCACTCAGCAATTTGCAGGCCATTAATCTCAGAACTGCATCATTTGCAAATGACATAGTGAGAAGCTTATCTAATTATCTAGATATAAACTCTTGGGCAGGCTAGTACGTTGTGGTGTGTAGAGATGCACCGTGACAGCTCATCTCTGATGCACAACATCTGTCATGCATCAGAGCTGATCTGCTCAGTCCTGGTTGGGACATCAGTACAGGCGACCACAAGAGGTTACAAGAGCAGAAAAGCTTTATATATACCACTTACTAAGAACAGCCCCTGGGGCCATTGACCCTCTGCTCATAAATTCACCCCATTTCCCCGTGATTATATTTGTTTTACCACTAAGTGCCTATACAAAAGATTGTCAATGGAGAAGCAGCAGGGTAAGCTAACTCAACAGACTGTCTTTTGCCTTGTTATGCTCTGTCAAGTCAGGTTGCCCTCAGATTCGCCAGAGTTTCATTGCTGCCATCCCCTGGGATGCTAGACAGCACAGTCATTTAACTCAAGACCATTTATGACTGTGACTGGAATTTGTTTGTCTGGGCTTTTTTTTTTTTTCTGCCTCTTCAGATAATAATGTAAACCAGCAAAAATATTGCCTTATTATTGACAAAATTAATCTATATGGAGCTAAGTGCAAAGGAAAATAGATACTAGCTGCATACCCATCCCCAATGGAAAATAAACATAGCGTATGTTTGAAGGCTAATTTCTCTGCTGATGTAAAGTGGTGCAGCCCTGTGCCAGTAAACAGAGCTATCCCAGTTTCTGTAAGTAGAGAAGCTGACACTGAGGAATTTCTGTTTGCTTGCAGCAAAGTTGGTGGGCATGTTACTTCACTGAGAGAAAGAACAGATCCTGGACACCTGGAAATGACAGTTATTTAGGGGCTGAGCCACTGTGACCAAGGAGTGCCACCACTATGCAAGAATTTGGTAGGAAAACGTGGACTTGGTTAATTATGCTGTCTGGTAGCAAGGTATTAAGTTTGTAGAGGCCTAGATACATGTGAGTGAAATGTGCTGCCCTGTGCATAGCCCGGACTGGAAGGGCTCCCAGATGCCCCCTTTATGTTTCTATGACAACATCATTTAGCAGTTCCCGAGTGAAAGTCAAAAGCAGCAGCCAGGAGGTAGACACACGGTTCTGCGGAGCAAAGCCACTACCTTTGCTCTCTTTGCTTTTCCACGGAAAAGTGAGGGGATGGGATTGTAAACGTAGACTAACACTGTGCTTTGCCGCTCCCAAACCTTTCACTCACAATCAGGACTCTGTTCTTTTCCAAGAGGCCCACGCAGCCTTCAGGCTGCAATCAACAAAGAGGACAAATATTTGATCTCAATAGACAATGTGAGCAAACGTTAATATTAATTTTGTCCCTTAGGCAATACAGGCTGTTAATCACATAGAGTGATCGATACTGCAGTACATGTTACACTAAAAACATGACTGTCATGTCAACCATAATGTTGAGGTTTGCCAACCCAGGCAAAATATCAAATATCAGCAGATAAAACTGATCAATAGGTAAAACAAGAAGAGTGGTTCTACAGATAACAAAGCAGATTGTCTAATTAGAGTTCTGACATAAAGCAGAGTAAACACTCCCAGTCGGTGAATGCTACATCAGACCCAGAACTTGTGCTTGAACTACAGCATATTTAAACACCATCCTTCCAGGTATCAGCTAACGCAGAGTGCACTCCATTCCTAAGAAGTTAGTTGCTCCACTGTTTAATTACCTACATTTAAACATCACATCTTATTTCCAGTCTGAATTTGCCTAGCTGCAAGTTCTGGATGTGCCACTTTCTACTAGATTAAAAAACTTTCTATTCCCACAAATTTTCTTGTCTATAAATTTTGTCACCTAAGATTAAGTCACACCTTAAAATTCACGTATGCAAGCTATATCAATTGACCTGCTAATTTTGCATCACTCCTGTAGCTGATATTTATGGTCTTTGCTACAGCGTTGCTTTGTGGACTTACACTTGGTTTGTTAGCTCCCGGCACCCTGATAGCCTTTTCACAGCCCCTTATTTCAGCAGGTACATTTTCATCTTCTTCTTGTCATCAGAACTGGAAATGCAGTGATGTTTGGCTGTGCTGCAATGCATGCTCCACAGTGTCCCACCCTACCAAAAAACCCAGTCCCACCTCTCCCATTAATTGTTACTGTTCTTCTAAATCTCATATTTTAACACAAACTTTACCAGTAATGTCTTTATACTTATTTTCTAGATCATTGATAAAAAAGTTGGATAACACTGCATCAAGAGTAAATCCTTTTGGACACACGAGAAATTCCTCCATCAGGTAATTACTTTTAGATGCATGTTACCAAATTTTCCATCCATTTAATACAGGCTACATTGATTTTGTTGAGTACTATTTTTAATAGAATGTCATGCAAGATTAAGTCAACTCCTTTGCAGAAGTCTAAGTCTATTATGTCAGCAGAATTACCTTTATTAACTGAATTTATAATCTCCTCAAAAGAAGGACTGCTTGTTTGATAAGCAGTTTTCTGGAGCAATGGATTGACTTTCCACAGCCCTTTTCACTGTGTCCTGTATTAGCACAGCAACAGTATTGGACTAACCAGGCTAAAGTTACTTGTTTCATCCCAGCTACTTTTCTAAAATATTCCGTTTCACTATTAGTCTCTTTTCAGATCTTTGAAACTTTTCTTGTGTTCTGTTATTTGCTCAAAAAACAGCACTAATGGTGCAGAGAGTGTGCTGTGTGCCAGTTATCAGTCCTAAAATGAGAATTATTACTTTCAGAAAATGCTGTTTAAAGTTGCTATAATGTTGTCTTAATATTATATTAGAATGATAAGAACAGACTTATCTTCAAGTGGAAGAAATGTAGAAAAAAAAAAGTGTATGTCCTGCGATAAACACTTTGCAGAGCTGAGCTGTAAATGGTGATATTTTTGCATTGGCTTTCATTGCTGATTAAGAAATTGATGGGTTTAGACCTAAGCCTGTGTGGTTAGACTGCAGCTTTAGTTATAACCAGAGTGTGCTTCCTGTCACAAAGAGCAGGTTTGGGGACGGCAAGGGGCAACGCAGTCTGGTGCTACTGCCGGAGCCCCTGTGACCTTGCAGTGTGGTTGGTGACACAGAGTCACTTCACCAGCACCTTCTGCTCCTTCCGTCTCTGATTCTCTGAGTTGTTGGTTAGTTGAATAGAAATAAATCCTGTCAGTTAGAGGGTGAGTGTTTGGAAAGCACTTGCAGAAGCTTGACTAAACAATGCAATTAAAGTGTAAATATTAGCAATCTGTTTTAAAAACAAACCCAAACATACTTGCTTGTAATTGATGTCACTAGCAACAGTTACAAGCCCCCTTCAAAGGTGAAAATGTGTATTTTCCCCCTGGCTTTCAAGTATAACAAAAGATTACTTCTTATTTCAGTTAATACTAACAGGAGGTTTTCCCAGACTTCCAGCAGGAGAAACTGGGTTTTTGTCTGTTGACTACTGGAAATTGAAGTTGGTTAAACAAACCCATTGCCATCATTGTAAATGTGAGCTGACCACGAGTAGGAGCTCTGGGGTATTTGCCTGAGCAATAAAGCTTTGATAGAGTGCCTCCAAGAAAAGCTCCCTGTTACTGCCATTCAAGTATTCCAAGTCCATAAAAAAGCCAGCATATTTCTGAGGAACCACAAGTGAGACTCCCATCACCGTCCTGGGATTTTGGTTGAAGTCCTAAGAAGACCTCTTGAAGTAGGCATCTTGCGGGCTGTTAAATTCTCCCGCAGGAACAGCGAGAGCACGTGCCTCCAAGCAGTGAGAAGCAATGGGAATTTACCAAGCGATGAAAAGGAAGCAGAAATCCCTGTGTTGCCCGAGCACGTCCAGCTTGCTGCAAACATCACTGAGATGCCTGGGGGCACGTGTGAGAGGCAATTAATAATGCCAAGACTGTTCACCACCCCACCCCCCAGCTGGTTATCAAATTTCATCCATCTTGGATATTGCAGTCAGCTCCAGCTTTCCCGCTAGGCCCATGAGTCAGACTGGGTCTCAGGGAATTTGTAGCTATGGCAAAGCCAAGCTGAAATGCAGACCATACCAGCAGTCAGTTTTGATTCCAGGAAAGGAGGAAGATGAGTGTGGCTGCAGAGCCCCTCAGCACCCAGCCCTGGGGTCAGAGCAGCACTGGGGCTGCAGTGCCAGGGCAAGCTGGACCACTCTCCCCTTAGCAAGCTGCATCCAGAGAGAGCAATGCCAGGGCAGAGGAAGAGGTTGGCATGAGGGAGAACGCTGTTACAACAGGCATCAGTTGCCTGTGCTTGAATCTTGCTGAGTTCAAAAGCCTTCCCAGGCACTCTGTACAAACAGTCATTCTGCTCTGAGGTAAAGAGTAAGATTTCAGCTGAAGAGGAGGTGCTGGCTTTTTGGATAAAAGGCATACATGACGTTAGCACAAAGAAATCAGGATAGTCCCCTCTGGCCCTGCCTAAAAAATGCCCATCTACCAAGCAGGCCAATGCCAGGCTATAGGGTTTCATTTCATCAAACAAGCTATGAGGTTGAGGGCAAGGGAATTTCAAGGGTCTCTTGCTTCTTATTTAATGAAACATTTTCAGTAAGGCTTGAAAGGAAGCGGATGAGTTCTGCCTCTTTGTTTGCCTCTTCCGAGGCTGAGAGGAGTATTAATGAAAAGGAAATTCAGGGACATCAGAGACACAGGATGTATAAATATGCACAAAGCTGGAAAGGCCAAATCTTCGACTGCTGCGTGCGCCCAAACATAAAGGAATATAACTTGTGAAAACTGTTAAGGTCTTGATGTGTGTTTTCATGCTGTACCAGAATAAGAGAGGGATGGGCATGAGGGGCTTATCCTGGGGTGGGGAAAGAAAGCTAAGAGCACCCTTGCTCTGTTACTACTCAGGTTCTGAGAAGGGGTTTGCATCCAGCTTTACTGCCCAACAGGCATCTTGCCCACCACACCACTGGCTAGTCTGGGCAGCGTAGCTCTGGGTGTGAATGTGAGCCCCAGAGAGAGTCTCTTTGCTCAGCAGTTGTGGCTGTTTCAGGCATGCATGCACACAGCTAAATTATTCAGAGAAGCTCGTTACTCAGAGCTTTTCCCAGGTCTTTGTGCTCCAAGAGGTTTTAAAAGAGACAACCATAGTCAGTAAAGCAACTCTTCACTCTCAGATGATCCTCCTTATTTCAGGTATGAATAATATTCTTGGCTGTGAGTCTCTATTACAGGTTATCTGGAGATTGTAATAACCTTTTGTGCTTCTACTTTGGAGAGGAAATAATGGTTCCTCACCGAGTCCCATCCTCTGAACAGAGGAGTTTTGTTGCCTTAGGGCCAGATTCACTGGAAAGGAGGATTACAAAAGCCCGTGAAAACTGTAATTCCTTTCCAGGTCCTGAAAAAAAGCTGTGCAGCACAGCAGTTTTATTTAGACTTGTTAAATCTTCCAGATGCATGCAGGGTTCCGTTCCCCAAAGAAAGATACTGAACCTTGTTCTTAACATGTTGTTTTAAATAACAGGAATGGCTAAGCACTCTTGCTGAAACCCATCCCTGTCCCCTCACGAGTTTCCTGCATGGCTCTGGGCTGTTCTGAGGAGACTGTTGTTGCAACTCATATAATTATGTTTTATGAAAATCCCAAAGCCAAAGCAAATGTTCCTGGTCCAGACAGGCTGTGTGTGGCCCCAATTTGCACACCAGCCTTTGCACCCTCCAGGGGCATTTCTGTTATTCCCTTTTTCTTTAACAAGGCTAACTCCTCTCTTACCCATCTTCACACTGGCTTCAGGCTTATTCAAACTACTTTGCTCGCAGCTCAGTAATGCACCTAAGTTCTTCAGACATTAATTCTTATTCCTTCCCCAGGAGGGATAGGTAGAAGTTATTTTGTTATCTCCACTTTACAAACTCACATATGGCAGCACCGACAGTGATGTTTCACGAGAAAGCAGTCCTGGCCAAGGCTATGCTGCCCATCATCCCCTCCCTTCCAGTCCTGTGTTCTTTGTCTGGTGCCTGCCTCTGTGCAGACACTTGCCCAACAAACTGGGGAAGAAATGGATCTAGCTGAAAGATGCCCACTATGTATGTGTGTGCAGAGCATTTGCTGGATGACTTTTCACTTGGATTAGTTCTCTGATTCAGTTCAGTGTGTGGCCACTAGAACACTTGTGCTGGACCAGCGCTCAGGAGCCACAGGGATGGGCTAGGAGAAACAGAGGAAGCTTTACTGGTTTAGCTGTTTGCTGATCTAAACACAGTCTGAAAGGTTAAATGACCTGCCTGGTGACACAGCCTTGCTCAGTGACTGAGCAGAGGTGACGTAGATATAAATCTGCGTTTGGAACAAGAAAACTTACTTGTTCGTTACGTCAGGTCTTTTGATATCTATGGATTTTTTACTCTATATTAAAAGTTAAAATACAAACAACACAACACATGCATATTAGAGTTTGTCTGGAAAGAAGGAGCAGGCGCACCAGCTTGATTTATCCTGTCTCACCAGGTTTTTGTCTCTTCAGTTTTCACTTTTACAGTAGAACTGCTTTTGACAGCCATTGTTGCTTGCTTGCTTATTCACCTCTACTCACTGCAAACTACTATTGTTGGTTTTAAAGGAATGCTGCTAATTATAAATTTGCATCTATCCCCCTTCTCTACACTTCCTGCAACTCGAGCTAGCATTTAGAAGCCTGCACACAAAAGGAAGTTACATCCACTGGGGCACTTTGATATTAAAAAGGTGCGAACTTCCTCAAAGATACATTTATCTCCATCTGAATTCACAGCTGTAAAACCACTTGATACAAGCAAAGACGAAGTTTCCCGAGTTTCACTGTGTGATTCTTTTTAGGCTGGTTTAAACTGGTACCAGTCTGTCTGCAGTCTAAGATCATCGAGCTGCCTAAAACATGAAGGAAGGGGGTATGGAAATTATTACCACCCCCACACTGTTCTGGTTTTTCTACTTTCTCTGACAGATAGGGGATCACTTATAGCCTCTCTATCCTTCTGTAGTCTGATAGTGGCCAACTTTCAACCTTACTAGTAGTTTCATGATCTTTTTTCAAGGGCTGCTGCAGAAAGCCTGCTTTCCTGGGGATGTCTCTTGTCATGGGACTCTTAGTTGAGTATGAACTCTAAAACAAGCCCTGTTCTGCTACCTGCCTACTAATATCTTCAGTCACATAACAACACTGGAGTTATCATTACCATCTCTTGGCTGGGACAGCAATAGGTCTCTTCATCTTAATATTTTCAAGAACCTCCTATCTTCAAAACCCTTGTCTTTCTGCCAAACTTGCTGAAAGAGAGTTAGGAGTTAAATAACTGTCAGTGGGGAAGAGGCAGAAATTGGATGCACCTGCCCATAGACAAGGATCACCTGTGCCTTCTTTCACACAAAAAATAGCACAAGAAAAAACAGTTCTAAATCCACGGAAACAGAGACCATAGCCTGCTTTTCCTTGCAGGCTACTTTTAAAGGAATTTAGAAAATGGCAAACTCGTTCTGGTATGCTGGACAATAGCAAGGTGCTTTCAGAACCCACCAGTTTGAAAAAACAAAAGACAGTGCAAGGCGATGCTGTTTAATTACAGGTGTTGCCAGTGAGAGTTGACAATTACAGTGCCAGTTCAGTAGTGATTTCAGCTGGGGTCTGTCAGCTTTGGGAATCTGAATTGCGGTGCTCTTTTTGCACATAAACCCCAGCAGAGGCCACCAGCAATCCATTTCATGAGCTACAGGAAAGCTTCTATGCTAATTAAGAGAGATTTTTGTGTTTTGGAGGAAGTGCCTGACTCCTTAGTGTGTCTGGATGATGAAGACATCGAGGCAGTGGAGGGATGTTCTTATGTCCTAGCAATCCTTAAATGAGTGGCAGAATTTGCTGGTTGACTACTATATCACAGTTCTGTATTACTGTCTTGCTGTCTTTCCTTCAGCTTTCTGTGCCTTGTTGCTTTCATGCTTCTAAGTGGTGGGAAATGTGACAATAGTTAGAGCTCTTTCATATTGTGTTGTGATATCTTTGGATACCAATTTTTAAAAGAAATATTAAAAACCGCTCAAGAAGTTTCAAGGATCCTGCAATCCTATTGCTTAGCATCATGATTCTGCCTATGTTTGTAAGTGAAGGTGTAGAGATATTCAGTAACTAGGAGGATCAAGATGATGTGCCTTAAGGTTGCAGAAACAAAAAGCTGTTGGAGGTGCAGAGGCAAGTAATGTCTGACTAACTAAAATAAACCCTGCGTTGCCTTTGATGCATCCTAGCCTGGCAATTTTGCATCCTACCCTCACTTTCATGACCCATTCCTCCTTTTTGTTGCTCTTTGTGGCAGCCCTTTTCATGTTTAAAGATTACTACTCTCCTTCCTCTTGATCTTATCTGAACTAAACAAATCAATTTCTTTTACCTTTTTCTCATAGGTCACGCTTGTCACATTCATCTGGAGCCTTTCTAATTGCTCCATGTCATTCCCAACACATGACAAAATGTGGGCAAAATTCACCAGATGAATTAATGGCATTTTTAAAGTATTGGGGTTTCTCTCTGTACTCTTGCAATTTGCCTGTTTCATTGCAGCTGAGCAATGGGTCTGAGTCGTGGCTTAAGTCCAAGTACTTGCAGGGATCTTCTTGGCATGAATACGTAGGGTTAACCAAACCCAACCCACAGCAAAGTAATTGAATTATTTCATCTAACGAATTCAAATCTATTGTGACCTGTTTGCCACTTCTACAAGAAGAAAAAGAAGCTGAGTTTGTCAGATGATAAATTATCCATTGCAAATTCATTAATTTTAAGGCCAAAGGGGACCATTATCCTCATCTTATTCTGACCTCCTGCATAACCCAGGCCATGGAATTTGACCCAGCGATTCCTGTGTCATTAACGTGTGGGTGACCTATTTGCCCAGAGCTCTGTGGAATACCATATATCTGGCTGGAGCCCAAGCTGGAAGCTGGCCTCCACCCTCCTTTCTTTTGCTGCCCTTTCCAGCATTGTTTCTCCAAAGGGCAATTACTCGATCTGCCCACATTCATTAAATGCCGACCCAGTGCTGTGGGCCTAAAGCAGCAAAGCACCCTCTGTCTCCTGCGGTCGAGGAAGGGCTGTAGCCAGGGGCAATAGCAGCTGGTTTTCATCTTTTGCACTAGTATTCTTGACTGGAAGAGGGGTTGGGGAAGGCGGGAGGCATGGACAAACGCTTCCGCTGGAAATACCAAAATCTCTTAGGGCTGAACAGTTCCTTGTCTCCATGTGCTTGTGAACAGATGTTTGTGCCAGGATGTTTGCTGCTGTCAGTGAAAGTACAAACCTGGGTAAAAACTGGCTGTTGTGAGGCACAGTGTCCCAGCCTGGCCCATGGGTTTGCCTGCAGTCCCTCCAGTGGAGCTTCTCTAGCTGGTTACTTGGGGGTGCGGAGGGGTTCTTTTTTTTTTTTTGGAGTGGCATGGAACATACCCAGGACATGGTCACACCTCCTTGGATGAGGAGGCAGCTCTTGGCAGGATAGTTTCAGCTTTCTCTGCTGCGGTTTATCTACAGAATTGAGACTATTCCTAAGCTAAGACATGGATACAGGTTTGTTTACGTTTTTTTGTTTTGAATTTAAATGCCCAATCAATTAGCTCTTGGGAAAGAGGCTTTTGTGGTTTGCTAGTGGGGTGTTGTAGATGATGTTTTTTCCTGAGCAGGATCTCTGCTTGCTCTTGAGAGGGGCTTTTATGCCAGTTCCCCAGGGTGAAAGAGTCCAGTAAGTAGGGCATGGCTCTGGATTCTCTCTGACCACAGTGTTCTTCTGTCTGCAGAGCAAGCTGCTAGAATCTGCTGAAAGTCACAGTTTATACCTGCACTTCTTTGGGGTATCTGTGACAATAATGATGTTTAATTTGGTGTTGCTGGATAAGTGACGCTAATGTACAGGCAGGCCTCTGCTGGGTGACCAGCTCACTAACTTCTACAGGAGCACCTCAAGCCTTGAAAAACAAAAGGAGCTGGATGCAGCATTTGAAGATGACCTGCATCCAGCTTGAGACATGCAGTTGACAATAAATAGTAAAGACCTCAGGGTTCAACAAGACGCAGTTAACACAGAAAGCAAGTTGCTTTGGGCCAGAGGGAAACATCCCTTTTCCTGGTAGATTCCTCGCTACCAAAGACAGTAGCTACGGGGAGGGCTTGGGCCTCTGTGGCATACCTCAGGTAAGGTAGATACAGCTGTGCCAGGTTCTGCCCATCCTAACTGCCTCCAGGTGCACGCATTTACTTTCGAGGACAACAGAGCTCAGGCTAAGCAACACCAGAGACTTCTTATGGAATTAAGTGGCTACATACGGTGTGGGTCAGAAATCAGCAATGCTGTGCCACCTTCCTTTCCATTAACGTGCAGGTGTGGTGTCTGCGCCTTGCTGTGTGTAGGGGAGTGCCGTGGCTCTGCCTTTCCCTGCTGTGGCAGCTCTGAAGGGAGGTGTTGAGGCCCTGCAATGTGGCGTTAAATACAGGGGTGTGACAAGCGCGACCTGCAGCCCACCCTACTCTGCCAGGGCTGCCGCGATGCTCCCCTGCACAGTGTCCTGGGTGGAGGGGCGAGGGCGGCCCCGGGCCCCTCTCCGCCACCCCCCCGGCGGCCCCGGGCCCCTCTCCGCCACCCCCCCGGCCCCGCCCGGGGCGGGC
>JAVKLA010000052.1:17542485-17612548 GCA_034782735.1 Sagittarius serpentarius | reverse complement strand
CCCGGCGAGAGTAGAGTGAGATAAGACGGAGGGGAAGGACGCGGCGTTTCCTCCATGGGGCAGCTCTTGCTTCGTGTATAGGATGGTGGGTGCTGAGGTTGCTGAGAGGGAAACTGTGGTTTTCCTCGGCGCTAGCCCGGAGTGATCAGCACCTCCTGTTAACGAGGCTGATGCTGAAACCTGGTCTGTGCTGGGCATTTGCATGGGAGGCTCTTGATCGCACTGCAGAGACTTTAAGTCTCAGCTTTAAAATTGGGCGCTACAGAAATTCACACAAGGCAGGAAAAAAATAGCCTCAGGCTGTCTGGCGTTCATGAAAATACTGTATCTTGCCCATTCTTTTTATTTAGATAAAAAATAAAACGGTCTAAAGGGGAGTCAAGCTGAGGCCTTACAGCATTGCTTGGAGCATTGTTATTTATGCTGTTTGTCCTCATTGTGTTTTATTTCTCCTCTAGCAGTCAGAAGTGGAGGTAATGCAATGTCTGGACTAGAGGGCAAAACAAAAAAAAATATGCTTGAAGTACATGCAATATAGTAGCTTTTCATCAATACTCTTTGCATGCTTTGCAGTAATTAGCATGGCAGCTAGTGGGTTGTCTAGTTTAATGAGTATTGGTTCTTTAGGACAGCAGGTGTTTCTTGTTTTTGTTGTATAGCAATTCCTGGGAAAATGAAAAGAGAATGCAGAGTTAGAACCATTGCTCTGCTTACCCTGGTGGAGCTAGAGCTGCAGAGAAACACACTGGCTTTTAATCAGACTGGATCTGGGTTTTTTTTCCCCTCTCTCTTGTTATTCTTGAAAACTTTTTGGGGAATGGACTTTGGTCACTTTTGTGAAGGAAATCCTGGTGAGGGCCTGTGTACCACAAACGTGTGCTTGTCCAGCACAGTAAACACTGCTACCAGCTGTTTAGTGAAGAGAGAATAGAAAAGAAAAGGGAAGCACCTCTCCTGTGGCTTAGTCTGGGTGGCTCTGGCAGGGTGCGTGGTGTTAAAATCCCCTGCAGTGCTCTTCGGGCTTGCTCTGCAGGCCTTGAAAGTACATGTCGATAGAGCCTTTCTGTCTTTACTGAACTGTTAGCTGGAGTTGTAACTTAAGAGTTTGTTCCTTAACTTCACTTGTATCACAGGGTAGAAACTTCCAGCTTGAAGTAAATGACTTTAAACTCCATCCCAAGGGCATATCTGGAGTAACAGGTGGAACCTTATGTGACTGTTTGGGTGGTAAAGCCATAATGACTATGAAAGTCTTTCTCAGTATGTTTTTTTGCCTGGGAGCAATAACTCAGGTGTAAGAACTGCAGAAGGTGCCTGTGCAGGCAGGGAGTGCCAGACCCCTTATCTGTGGGGCTGGGGGAGGTATATTCCCCCTAGGAAGAGGGATGGGGTGGCAGGAAGCATGCCACAAAGAAACGGAAGTATTTGTTCATTTTACTACATCCCTTGGTATTTCCCTAAATTCTGCCCATCCTAAACAAAGGCATCTGTTCTGTTATTGTGCTCATAGCAGACAATCTGTGTGCTGACTGGGCCAAACTCTTCTATTTACAGAGACCAAAGTCAGGAGTATCTCCGCTACAGCAATAATACACCGTATGCATTTTTGCAAAAGAGGTCCTGTGCAGCTCTTTATGTCTGCTCTTGCTAACCTTTCTGATGCCATTTATTTCATTGCTGTTGCTACAGCAGAACTGTTAGCCTCGAGGGAGATTTGCTTGGAAGTACAGGGCTTTGGAAGCAGTTGAGCAGTCGTGACTCTCTACAGGGCTGCCATGTCTGTGGTGGCCAGCTCCTGGTATTGAAAGTAGGATCTCTGGTGGGGCTTGTTGGAAACATCGAGCTCTGTGATAGTGCTCCACAAACTTGAGTTGATTTGAGCAAGTATTACATGAGCCTGAGCTAATGCTTTGACTTCCATGGGGTTTTGATCTGGTACTAATGTAAGTGCATCCAATGCAGCTGCATGTAACCTCTGAGGACTTTTGTTGGACAGAATCCGGGCTGTGGGAGCTGTGAAGTGCCTGCTTGCAGCAGGTGCCTGCTCTTCTTCACTGCTGCAGATAGTCTCACTTGCCTTTTTGTGCTGGCTGGCTGACCTTGAATGCGTAGGAAGCACCAAGCCCACCAAATGATTCCCCTGGACCATGGCTCCTGAGAGTCTGTCAAGCTCATGCTGGGGACAAGTCTGCCAGTGTCCAGAGAGCTCTGCTGGTTTTGGCCCTTTGCTTTTAAAAGGCCACTCTGGAGATTTCAGAGTCTAGGAGCTGAGGCATGGGCACGTTCTGGGGAAACCATCGCTGTACTGCGTTGACATCACGGAGACATTATTGATCCCACACAGAAAGAACATTAGATAACGCTGCAATCAGACCAGAAATGTATAAATCTGACATGAAAACTCAGACTAAAAGCATGTTTTGTTCCTCCCTCCTGAGCCTCCCTTTCCCTTCCCTTGTTCTGTGTTCTCTTGCAGTGCTACATATTTTCAGTAGAGCTGTTGGCTTTTGTAATGTTTACTAACTTCTCTTGATTGTGTCATAAACAGTCTCCATCTCACTCATTAATGTCACTGCAGTGGGTACCTGACCTGAATGCGTGTCGGGCAATTGGAGTGTTCTCTCAGTGCACCACGGATCTTTCTAGAGAAGGCAACTTTCTCCTATTCTGATTGGAAAACTGAGATGGAAGAATTGTTGGCCTTTGGACATGGAAGGCAGTGAGAGAGGGCATACCTCAGCACAAGGGTTAAGGCAGAACAAACCGGTGTTTGCAAAGCAAATGGGGAAGAAAGTCCACCACTGGGGTGGACCTTCCTCTGGAATGGTTTCTGTTCATTTTGCACATATCCAAGGGATCACAACACCATGAAACATTCTGATCATATTCCAGCTGCTGGTACTTACAAAGTTTTGAAAGGTTACTTTGTAAGTCTGGACTTCATATAATGCTAAAGCGGTGTCGCTTTTTGTTCAATCAAAAGGAAAAGAAAAAAAAGTTACGTATTGCTTTCTTTTAAGATACAATTAAACACCACCTCTTAGAAGGAAGGTAAATATTTTGTATCTGTCTCAGAGGTGAAAATGAGCACCACCCCAGCAGTGCTAGTTTTGGTGTTCATTAGGAATTTTACTGAATACTTAAGTGAATAAGCCTGCCGGTGACAGCTACTGGCTCTGTATTAACTTGGGCTGGATTTGAGCAGCAGCGTGGTGACAAAGAGCTTTGTGCCTTGTTACAAATCCTCTGAGCCTGAGGGTTGGAGAATCGTTAGCTCACAGGAGGGTGGCAGAGGAAGAGTGCGATTAGCTTGTTCTGTGGGGCTGGGAAGGGGCTCAGGTGAAGGGATCCCTTTGAACTTGCTAAAGAGACCTCTGAACTATTGTGGTAGCGGCTATTGCAGACCCTGGAAATAGCTGAGGTGGTGGCAGAGTTGAGGCGAGGGAGCACACCTCACCCAAGCAGCCGGCTGAGCGCCTGGCTGCTGGGGAGCCCGGCCACTGCCACCATGTGTGAGGGGCCCAGAGGCTGCTCCGCAGTTGGTCTGGCTGCGCGCACACGCGAGTGAGCAGTGCTTCGCCCCGCGCCGAGCAGCCAGGCTGAGCGGGCGGCAGTGCGAGCAAGGAGCTTGCAGGGCTGGCTGGGATGCCGATGCCTAGGGTAGCTCTTGGTGGATGGCTTGGAAGTAACTACTTGTACGTCTTTGCCTTATAAAAATACTTGAAGCTGGTGCAGATGACATCTGTTGTGTAAGCAGGACCTATGTAGAAAATACAATGTTTATGTGACTTTAACCTGTTTGAGCTTGCAGGCTATTTTACCTGCTGTTCGTGTCTTTGACTTCCTGGCAGATTTCCCCTGTCTCCTTATTCTGATGCTCCAAATTGCCACAGCTCTCCTCTTCTTGTCTCCAGGTAAGGGTTTTCCTGCTGAAAAGTACAGTGTCGTGAGTGCTGTGACAGAAGGTGGTCTGTCCTGGATGGGCAGGTTTGCGAAGTGGGGGCTAGTTGGCATCACAGTGAAAATGTGGGTGTTCTGCACCGCCAGAAAGCTGGGAACAATGCTTTTTTGTCTCTCTTTACTCCATAGATCAAACTTGAAATTGCTTGGTTATGATGTTTGACAATGCTGGTTTAGAGGTTTCTGAAAGATTACGATTTTTTCGTTATAGGCCTATGGAGTCAGTCTGCATTAGGCAGAAGGATGTGAAGAATGGGACAAACATTTTTAAAATAGCTGTTCTGCATAATAGGTGGCCTGAGCAAAAAATTACATGATAGCTTAGCGTGCAGCATTGGTTTTGTTGATATCTGTTTTGGGACATTTTGAACAACTCAGTTGTTGTTTCAGCATTTGAAAGTAACGTAGTCATCCCAACGCGGAGCCAAGCAGAACGTTTTGTCTCCACCACAGCAGGGGGAGGGACGCTTGCCGGTCAGACCTTGGACTGGGGATCAGTGTCTGGCTTTGCAGGTTTCCCCAGGACCTTGGGCATCCTTTTTGATTCTTCTGTGCTTCACCTTGTGGGACGTGGGGAGCGAAGCTCTCTTTTTTTTCCTTCTCCCTTTGGTCTCTCACGTTAAATGGGTAAGGGATGTGCCTTGCACCTGTACAGCGCCTAGCACAGTGTGATCTTCATCTTACTTCTGACCTCTAGGTGCTGCTGCAATACAAACAGTTGTTGTCTTCAGGGTGTTAATTTGACTTGCATGCTCACATGTAAATCAAGTTGATGATACACTGCTTTTTCCCTGTGCTGACTCTCACCTCAGTGACTTAAGTTATGCCAGACCTCCTGCTTGTTGTGCCTCATGCTCCTGGGGTGAGAGCTGTCCCTCTGGATTCTTTATCCTGAAATACTTCACGTCGTACGAGGCATTTGTGCCAAGCAGTCTAGAAAGAGAACTTTGTGCATTGGCCACATGTTCGTGGGTTATGCGGTGTTTGCTACGGTGTCGACTGAAGTCAATTAAGCTTATGTAGCTCATATGTATGTGGCCTGGGGGCATCCCTTGAAGCCACTTCCCTGTGAGATGAATGTTAACACTCTCTTTGGTCACCCCGGGGCCGAACTGAATGGAGAGCTGGGTCTGGAAGTGAGGCAGCCTTTGACCCTTCCTGGCTGGGATGTTGTCTGCAAGCCCTGCTAGCTACTGAGATGCCTTTTGCTAGCTGTTGCGTTAGTCATCAGATGCAGCCCTCCTGGGAAAGTATGCGAAAGAGCTCATGCCTAACAAGTGAGAAAGGACTCTGGAAAGGGTTCCTATAACCAGGAGATTGGTAGGGGCCTGACTGGGGCAGTCTTAAGGACAGAGAAAGTTCTTGGGGTTTGTGGTGGTAACAAGGAGCTCCTACCACTGGATCGTGGTTGGATCATGGTGACCAGGTGTTGCAATTTAGTTGCCTCCATGGGTGGTGAGTCCCATTCTGGCTGCTGATGGATCCAGGTCTTGTCAGAGCTTTGGCTGCAGCATGACTTGCTTATGCCACATGAAAATCTTGTGTGTGATTAATTTCTTTTTCCTGGTGTATGTAACTAATTAGGGATCTGCGGCCTTTTCTTTTCAAAGTAAGTTAGGGGAGCAGTGCCTATTACACCAAAGGATGAAAGCTCTTTATGAAGGCCCAGATATTGTTTTGTTGTAGAAGCATAATTTTAAAATAATTCCTTTGTGGCCATTCCTCTCTTCAGCCAAATGGGGCTGAACCATGACTGCTCTGGTGACGATAGCATAGACTTGGGAGGTGATGGGAGACCTGGGTGAAGGAGACAGGAGTGGGCAGCATAGCTTACCTGGCATTCCCCTCCTCCAGTTCAGTGAGGAGAGTGTCCCAGACATTGGATTTATTCCTGATACATTACATAAACCACAGGGGAAAAGGCTTGCCTTGCTGTGTGCCTTGAGGATGAGCAAAATCACAGACAGCGGCAGGAAGGCTTAAAATTGGATATGTTGGCAAAAGGCTGGAGAATCAGTTTCTTTCCCCGCTGATCAAGGCCTGCTGGCTTGGGGGAAAACATTTGCAATACACTGTGCAGAGATAGGAAGGGATTTTTTTTTTATGGACTGAGGCTAATAGAATGACTTTGTTTTTTAAACGAAGCTCATCAGGATGGAAGATCCTGCCTGGACTCAAACCAGTAGTTGTGTGTGTATGTGTTCCCATTAGAGCAAGAGGTCTGCAGCCCCGAAGGCTGGACTGCCCTGAGGGGTGAAATTCCCGCTCCTGGTTCCCTGCACCGAGCTGGCCGCTGTGCTTGGGATGTTGCTGCTGCTTTCAGCTGGAGGTACGCTCGAAGCTTGAGTGAGGACAGAGGAAAGGCAGTGGGGAGATGGCAGTCCTGGGGCAGGGCAGACCTTCCGTTGCAGCTCTGCAGGACCACCCCGTTGCCACCTGCCCAGCCCTCCTCATCGTGCCCCAAGGTGGATCTGGGGTGATCCTGGCTCATGTTCTGGGTCCCCTGCATAACCGGTGACTTCCTAGCTTGTCCTATGCCTTCCTGCATCCATGCCGTTTTAACATGTCCCCAGGGCACAATTTTGTTGTGGCACCATAACCATGTGCGCATTGTGCTTTCCCTAGAGCAAATGCTGGTATGTCTCAAGCGTCATCTCCCCATACTCTTGTGTTCCCTGTGCTGTCTTGCCTCCTCTCCAACAGATCAGGCCTTCTGTCACCAGAGAATATAAACTGTATTTTTTGTGCTGGTGTGGTTGCTTTTTTGCTGTCTTGTATTTTTGCACTTTAGGTGATGTCCAAACTTGCATTCAGCCTTGCTTGAAGAAAAGGTTTGAACTCTGTCAGGTCTTATGCTGCAAGAAGTCTTGCAAGTTTCTTGAAGCAGCAAGTTTCTTGAAGTAGAAGGATGCATCTTATTTAACTTTTGATGCTGTTCTGCTTTAAAAGCAACTTTATCTCCAAATTGATGCTCAAGTATACTTAGTTTCCTTCTCTTCCAGTCCTGCTCTGTGTATCGCTTTGATCAGCCAGCCCAGCTTCCAAAATTCAAAGCCACTTCCCTGTTTATAAAAAAACATGCAAACCAAAGCCATGAAACAAAAATTCCGCTTGTGTCTGGGCGTGCAGGCTGCGTAGCCTGACCACAAAGTGGGGCTGTTGAATTCTGGGCCTGGGCTATTTATATTGTCAGTATTTATATTGTCAGCTTTCCATTGACTGAGCTGCTCCATCCCTAAAGATACTTTTAATTAAATGTTATTTGACAGATCTGACTTTCTAACTGGCTTAGATTTAACTGTTATAAATGGGATTTTTTTTTTTCCCCACTGAAAGCTGAAGAAAGTTGGAAGGCTACTTGCATTCAGTCACGTCTATCTGTTGTTTAGCGTAGTAAGCTGATAGAGTGTAAAAAACAAAACCAAAAAAACCCACAACCAGAAAGGTAACAGTACTGCCAGTGCTTGGTGAGGAGAAGGGGAAAGGGACACCAGCTGCCTCTGGCTTGAAGCGCAGCAGCTCTCTAAACAATGCCCAGCAATGTTATGCAACTACCTAGGGAAGGAAGTGAAAATTTATTATTACAATGCAGTTTCAAGGGCAATATTAAATGAGCAAATTGCAGCATAACCCTGTACTTAACTGACTTAACTAACTTCTCCCGAGGTTAAAATGACAGGGCTGGTAAGGGCAATAGCTGTGGCCTCTGCTCCCACCAGGAGTGGAGCAAATACAGGGTCTTTTTGGAACTGAATCCAAGGCATTGGACTGAGCCTTCAAAGTGGGCAGCCAAACCCCAAACCAGTGTAATGGCCTGATCCTGCAAGTGCCTGACTGATCCCTGTCCCATTGAAGCCTGGGAAAGGGGGAGCAAGCATGTGCTGAAGTATCTTATTGATATCTGATTGCTCTTCCCTATTTCAGTGACAGCAATAAAAAGATCCCACTGCAAGGCACTAGATACTGGAGCAGCAAGACAAATCCTGAATGAATTACTTGGAAGGCAGTGCTACTATCTGATCGCTACCTTCAGGGTAGAAATAAAGAGCTTAAAAATCTTCTGCTATTCCCAGTTTTCTTTCAGCAAGAGGATTTTGCCCAAGGATGACAGGCACTGGAACCACAGGCCTTTCCTTTCTGACTCTGAGATTAGAAGTGATACATCTGAAGAAGCTTCACTTCTGCTGTGAGTCAGTAGCTCTGTGCAGCTGCTAAACCTGAAGGAATTTTGAATGAAGAATATTGGATTGTCTTGTCTCCCCTCATGCTTTTCTGTTACCCTTTGCTTTTACACCCTCTGGTTGCTCCAGAGGGTCTCTTCTCTGGGAGTTTGGGGCTCTAATGCATCTTTCCTTCAGTTGCTGCAGGAGAAAGATTCAGAAAATGGAGTTAAAATGGGGAAAACACCTGTGTTATACTAATAACATAACTCAGTGTAGAAGCCATTTCATGTTGAGCCCTGGCTCCACCTGAAAGCAGATGTTTTGTCTTGGAAGCTGCTTTTAAAAATGTATGGATGAAACTTAGTGCTGTCAGTTGATATATGCAGATTGCTCTCTGAGGTGCAGAAAATGATGGCTCCATGATGCTCCTGGGAAGCAGCTTTGAACACGTGCCATGCGACAGGTCTCCTTTCCTGCCCTGGGAGTCCGGCTCCATTTCCCTCCCACGCTCTGGCTGCCAGGGAGCAGACCGAGATGGCTCGTGCAAAAGCAAAGCGCTGCCCCTCTGAGCCCCCTTCCTGGACGCTGTGCAGAGCTTGCTATGGACACGGATCTGGCTGCTGATCCATCATGAGACCTGGGGCAAGTTATTTGATTTGCAGCCTTGCTTGTGCTTGCCTGCCCTGTCTAGCCTGTGGAGGAATGAATTCTGCTATAGGATTGCTGCAGACTCAGCACAGCGAGCCCAGCTTTGCCATGGGGCTTGCAATTGGTGTGGCAACACAATTAATAGTTGTGTTGAGTTCCCAAGGGGAAGCTCCAGCATGCTGCTGGGACAGGGAAGTGGTCCACATGTGTGTTGTGGAGTTTCTCCATGCCTAGATTAAAAAAGCTGCACACCTCTGCGTATTTGTGGGTAGAATGGAGGAGTTTGGTGTACCAAATGGCTTTGCCAGGTTATATGTTTCCACGGCTTTCTTGACGCTCCTGCGATTTTAAAGGCCATAGGGCCGTATCTGCTCTTTGGTGGGTATCCCAGCAGGTGCCTTTTCTGAGCATTTGCCTCGTACAGCACACAGAGGCTGGGCTGGTGGGTACCTCCCTTGGCACTTTGGTGTAAATTGCTACAATTTCCTATGCTCTGGCTTGGTGCAACTTGAGTGCAAATTAGCTGTGGGGCAAGTTTCTCCTGTGATCCGCACGGCAGAGTTGAGGTTGTTCTTTGTGCGTTCCATCTGTGGAGTATCCATTCATGCCTGAGGAGAGCTGGAAAGTGCCAATTAATATTCACCTCTCTGGGGCTATTTGTTAATTACTGTTATTCATGGTTTGTATTACAGTACTGCCTAGCGTCCCATGCTGCTGCGCCAGACTGAGTGGATCCTGGAAGGGCTATATCCGTTCCAGGGTTTCAGAGTGCTTGGTAAACATCAGTATTTTATTGCAGGCTTTCTGGGAAATAGTTCTTGTTTTCAAGGGTGAAAAATTGTATATCAGGGTGAAAGAGAATATAGGTGGCAAAGCTGGGAGCTGAATGTCCTGACTCCCACTCCTTCCCTTCAGCTCTTCCTTACCCACGTCACAGTGAGGTTAATTGTGAATTGGAGACCTTGCCTTTGTCTTCCACTGAACCGTGCAGGGCAGCGCAGCACTTGCATTGCACGATATTACAATGGTTCTGCTGTTCTGCTTAATATGGGAGGGAGCAAAAAGTTGTTTAGAAGGAAGTTACCAGCTGGTGAATTAAATACCAGGCTCTGCCTATTTACAAGGTGTGCCCGCCTCGGGGCGGGGGGCACACTGCAAACCACAGGCCCTGGGAGAGGAAAAGGGGCGGCCTGGGTGGCCATGGGGTCTGGTCACCATGAAGAGCCTAACGCCAGGTATTGTCTTGAAGAAAGCAGGAGAACAGCCCCAAGTTGTTAGTGCTCAGGCACTTGGGACTCTACATAGTTATGTGTCTCTCAGGCTTTGAAAAGAAAGCAGTTAATTTAAAAAGGGAGAAAGGGACACAGAAATATGTTCCCTGTCAGAAAATAGTCCTGCAAGTTAAATCGCGTAACTGAGTGGAGTTCCTGGGTGCCCTGCCTTGAAGGGTGGTGCTTGTCTTTGGGGGGTATGGTGAAAGATGGAGAGGGAAAAACACGCATCTCAATTCTTAGAGTTGGGCAGGAAGATTTTGGGATGGCCAGTGGGTCCTGTTGTTACTGTACTCCAGCTATACTCTTGTAAAGTTATTGTACCACAGCTGATACTGCGTCAGAAAACAGCCCATTTTTTAGCAAGTGTCTGCAGAGATTTGTGTTGAGAAAATGGCATTGGGGATTGTATCTTCCTGCAAAACGCAGAGGCCATCAGATCCAACTTGTTTACTGGCCAAGCTTTCTGCAGCATGAGGGCAGGAATATAAACCCCCAGTGACTAAACTAATGAAAATATGTAGCACCATAAGCAATGTGTGTTTCTCTCTCCTTTCTGACAAATAAGCCCTTCTGATTCAGTGAGGAGTAGCTTGGGAAACCCGTGGGCCAACTTCTCATGGTGAGTGAAGAGGGACTTACATATATAAATGCAGATGTGTGTCCTGGAACTATGAGACTTCATGTGTGCCTCAAGGCTTTTCCTGGCCTCCGAGTTCAGCCGAGTGTCTGAGCTCCTGCACAGGTCTAAATAATAAAACATACAAATTCACTGTGACACGCCCAGAATTTTAAGGCTGCAGCCCTTGGCCAGCTCTTGTATCAATTGCTTCCATCAGGGCTGTAATCCAGGAAACTGCAAGCATGAACTAGCTGGTTATTGAAGTTTGTGGTTTGGTGCTTTCCTGGGTCAGGCCACTGGAGAAAGGGAGGCTGTTGTGTTATCTGCATTCATCCCTTTCATGTGCACTGCTGGGAGTGCAAACAGGAGAAGTGTGCCAGCAAATACCATGGGCTCTGCGAGGAGATCCTGTTAGATGGGGAGCTTTGACAACATGTTCAGGTGTCTAAGGAGTTAACAATACATTGTTGAAAATACCCACTTTTACCTCTGCTGTTCTGGAAGAAAATGAAAACTCACTCTGCAAAGTGTACATTTCCTTCAGTAAAGCCATTCTTTGGCATCAGTGTTTTTGGCAGAAAGTTGTCATCAGTCATGCTATTGAGTGAGCATTTTGCAGGGAGTTGTGTGAGAGAGCAGCAGCAGAAAAAGAAAGCCTGCAAAAGCTGCATGGGTGCCTGAGACACTGGCCTGCAACAGAGGTGCCCTGCTGTGCCACGTGTCCCCAGGAAGGAGCACCAGGGCCACATGCTGTGGCTCTGCCCTGCCATATGGCTGATGAGCACATCAGCTCACCGGTGAGCAGGTGTCCTCTGTTACATGGTCTGTGATCTCTGAGACCAGCCTGCTCCTGGCCCCAGCATCCAGGACTCTCCCTGCCTGTTTTAAAGCCAAATGTACAGTGACACAAGGATGAGGAGTGAGCAGGGAAAACTTGTGTGCCTTGCCCTTGGCTCCCCCCCACTGAACAAAATGACATTATCCTGTGGTGAAAACCTCTCTTTCTCGAGGACCCTGGGTAAGGGTCCGATCAGTGTGATTCAGGGAGTCCTTTCAGGTTTGCTGAAGCAGGGTCAGACTCCGGCTGTGCCCGGTGAAGCTCCAAGCCCGTGTGCAGGGGCCAGAACTCACATGCCCAGAGCCAGGGTGACCGTACTAACTGCAGCCTTAGGAAGGGAAGGAAGGAGATGCTTTACAGACCTGGCTCCAAACAAGAACCGAGTCATTTGTCAAGGCTGACGGCACTCTCTCAGAGCTGGTTGCCTGAGGCTAACATGGCACGCAGACAGGAGACGTAAAAATATATCTATCTATATACACACACAGGGGAGAGAAAAGTAACAGCTCAAAATGTGTGACTGGAATTAAAAAAAAAAAATTCCCAATTAAAGCCATGTGTGTTGGAGGATGTAGCTGCTCCTGAAAGGCTTGTAGAGGCTGTTTGTACAGCACAAATGCAGCCGCTCCATAATGCCCTGGATTAAAACAGGCAGGCTTCTCCAGCACATAAAATCTGTGTGGAAGCAGTGTTGTTCCTGCATGTCAGCAGCCTCCACAGCCCACCACCCTTACAGGTTAAGGTAAGGAGCTGTCTTGTCACCTCTCATCCTCCCTATCGCTGCTGCCTGTGCTCCTCAAGTGCATTTCTCTGTGCAGCCTCCTGTTGTGCTGTGTCTTTCTTTCACTGCTAGATGATGATGTCTCACTATGCAGGAACAGAGATTTTTTTTTTCTGAAGGCATGCATTATTCAGTAGTCAGGATAAATGAACTCCCTTGATTTGGGCATGTGTGTAACCCTGATGCTGTATCCTCCCTTCTTTCACCGGTGTAATGGAGGAGTGGAACAGTCAATTCTTTCAGTGCTATGGAGCAGCCTGTGTTATGTATAAAGCTGTTGCAATACCTCTGAGGTTGCAACAAGGAGCTAACCTAAACCTAAAATAGGTCTGTGGAGAGATCTCCACTATCCGTTCCTGCTCGTTCTGTCTCCTTAACTGCACATTTCCATCAGGCAGGTAATACATGATATAACATTAAGCTTTTGGCTTCATCCTTTCTATGTGCACAGTAACAAATACTTGCTGTGCCAAGGGGGACTTTGGAGCAGCAGGGAAGGTAAGGGTGAGAAAGAAATATGGAGATATATGGAGGATGGAGGGGAAAAAAAAAAGGAATCGGAAGTTAAAGCAATGAAGGACATGGCCTTAGGAAGCTTGATTTGGAAAGGGTGTCCCCTTTCCAAAGGATATGGGGTTCTGCCTCTAACCCAGCAGGTGTGGCTATAGGTGCGGCACAGCTCTGTGGCTGGTTACTGCTATGAACAGCGAAGGCAGAACAGCCTGGTAAGCTGAGGATCAGCTCCTGCTCTCAGGCGGACTAGAAGCCTTACCTGGTGTCCTAGGGATGGGAGAGTTTCTGCTGTGGCATGACAGTAACTGTTGTGTCAGATGGGAGAGAGAACTGCTGAGGTTTGGAGGGAGTCTAGGATATTTTGCTGGAGTTGGATGTGCTGCAGGCCTTTACCCTACTTTGTGAGGAAAACAGAAGAGGCTTTTTGGCATAGTAAAGCTTAAAAATCTGATGCTTCATCCTTTTATTCCCCTTACCAAAGGCTCAATTCCAAGAAACATATAAAAGAACATAATTTTGTTATTTCTTTTTCATAATAAGTTTTGCAATTTGCTTAAGAAGCAAATCATTATACGGACTAACTCATGAGCTTGTGATTGCAGTGAGAAAATTATTAGGGAGAGTATTAGCGTTTTTGCTGTATCCAGGGAGACTTTCCAAGAAACAAAATGTTTATACAAATTCCTCCTGTAGAAGAACAGGACCAGAGTCCATTTCCCAGATGCAAAGATGTACCATGCTTTGATCTATGTGGCAGACTCATACAGCGATATATGCTTGCCTGCTATTTACACACGATTGAATTGCACTAATATCACAGTGTTGGAGCAAAACCTGATGTGGTGCTGTGTCAGGGAGGAGCAGGGACTTGCCTCTGTGCATGTGACTTGTACAGACGTTCAGTGCAGCGGTACCAGGCGTTTCCAGGGTAGATGTTATCCGTGGAGCTATACTAGGACAGAAGTGCTAAAAATTTGGGAAAACGTGGTGGAGGACTAAGCCACACGATCCTCTGGAAGAAGTGAAACCAGCTTGCAGGATGCTGGAGCTCCAGGGTTCTCCCCACACAGGCAGCAGACACCCGCCACACACTGTGCCACACAGTGCTAGACAGTGGGTCTGTTCTCCTCGGATTAGCAAAGCAGAGCATAATTCTCACATTGCATGCGAGCTGCGTGTCTGTGAGGCGATGGCCTGGCCTTCTGGGAATGCTGCTACGCTCTGATTTATAGGCTTGCAGATTAATCTGATGGCATACATAGATCTTTTTCCATAATGCCATGAAGAACCCAAAAGCGCTTTTGCTGCTGCTCTGCTGAGTCTGGGTATGCACAGAGGAGCTGCAGAAGCTGTCTAGAGATGCTGGCAAGGGCTGCAGAGGACTCCTGGCTGATATCTGAGGCTCTTGGGGAGCCTCTGTTTCCTGGTGTTTTTAGACAGATGTGGAATATTATCTTTACAAAATCCAGAGGGGTGCCCTGTGGCTGTGCAACAGCCAGGGAGAACAGCAGTGACCTGCACCTGAGCGCTCGCACTGTTTGCCAAGGCAGCCTTTCAAATGCCCGAGTGGGCTGATTTCCGTTTTTTAGCACCCCTGAAATTTTCAGGGAGAGCACAACAATGCTTTTAACAGCCCTCTGAGCCAGCTGCAGAAATACAATGCAGAACTGGTGCAATCTGCTCTGCTACAGCTTTGCCAGCAAAAATCTGTCTTGGTGTCTGGCATCACTTCCACCCTGGACTCAAGTTATGTCCGCCTGCTTTTTGCGACCTCAGAGAACCACCGTGTCTGTCTTCCTTTGTGGCTTTCTCTGGTTTGGGCACAGAGGACTGTAATCACTGAGGGAGGAACTATCCTGGGCACTCGCTGGCATGCTCTGGCTTGATGTCGTCCTCTTTACTGGCTTTACCAAATGGAAGTTTGAAAAAGGAGTTGCTGCTTGTTTGGATTTGCTGGACTTGATCACTTTGTTCCTGCTAATTGCTTTTTAACGAGTTCTGCAGAAGGTAAAGGAGGGCCAGGTTCATGCTGTTTCTGTAACTAAGACCACGTCCAAATCCCTTTCAAATGTGAGTGTTGGAGCAGAGCATCCTGAGCAGTCTCTTGGTGAGCTGCAATCACTCAGCACCCCCCTGACTCAAAGCCTGGATGGGCCAGGAGCATGAGATCTGGGGTCTGTGTTTTCAGATCGATCCCAAAGGCCTCTCTTTCTTGGCTTTGAATACTTGGCCTGAGGCTGAAGGGAAGCAGATGAGACAGGAAGGGAACAGAACCAAATTGGCTGTTGGTTGCTGAGGAGTCAGTGGAAAAACTGTGGTGTGAACTTTGCCATCGTTGCCTTTTACCCTGCATCACGACAACAGTCAGTTTGCCGTGCCCTGAGCACGGATCAGTGGTTTGCATGGGCATGTGGGTAGGAAAGGAGGCAGCGTGCAGGCAGTGTGCGCGGGCTTTCTGACTGCTGGCACTGGGCAGATGCAGGGGAGGTTTGGGATGAGGCCGGGCGTGTGGAGGGGGCATGGGCAAGGGGCTGGGTGGCTGGGACAGGCAGAGGTGGCTTCCTTTGTCTTACCGGGGTTAAGCATAATACTGTCTTTAGTGTTGCTGGGCCTTGGCAGGACATTTTCAATATGCAGTTGTTTTCCTGCTGCAAGTCCATGCTCCAAGGCAGGAGCAATTGGCAGGTTGAGAGAGGAAGGAGAAGGGGGGGCTGCAGTTGGACGGGTTTCCAGGCAGCTTGAACTGAGAAAAGACTTAGGCCTGTGGCCTCTGTATTTCTGGGAAGACAAGACTTGCTTTCACTTGGCTTCAGAAAAGTAGTCTGGGTGTGCAGGAAAGGAAAGCTCATGAGGTCCCACGAGGCAGTTACACAGCACAACTGGAACAATTGTGCTGGGTGGCATTTGTGGAGCTGAGCTTGACCCTGCTGGCAGCTGGGGGGTGGCAGGACCCTGGGGCAGGGATTAGGGGGAGGCTGTGATGCCTTCCAGTCAAAGCTGTCTCATAGCTTGAGTCCTAGGCTGCACGCTCACTTCATCTAACCTGAGCTGGCACCGGTGCATTGTAGCTCCACTGTGGTCCATGAGGACTCGTCCTCAGCTCTGATGAAGAGGACAGGAGGGACCAGGCAGTCCCCTCTCATTCTGGCCCCCACTGTGTGTCTGTGGGAGGCAGGTGTGGGGCAGTTGTAGAGAAGAGGTGTCCGAGTCTGGACATTTCTCGTCTTATTTACAATACTTCTGAATTTGGAAAGATAATCCCCCAAACCAGGATCCAGCTATTTTCAGTAACTAGTTTGGCATGAATGAACCCCTGTATTTTGCTGGGTAATAGAAGCTGAATATTTATAACCCATTTTATTTATGCTAAACCAGCTGTTTTCATTGTATAGTTGTTGATAAGCTATCTGCTTTTCTAATGTATATTGTAATTGTAACCCAATGTACTTTGTAGCAGGAGCACTATGCTGATTTAAATCACAGCATATATTTTAGTGAGAGGATGTGTTGACCTAATTGCCAAAGTAATGTTGTAATGAAAAGCCATTCAGACTGCATGTCCTCTCTTGCCCTCTGGTTTCTGGAAGTGACTGAAGGAAATAGCACTTCACTTCTGGTGAAATCATCCCAAGAGTGTCATTTCATTGCAGTGTGATGAATTAATTTCACTGAAGGTACTGGCATTGTACAAGAAAGCAAAATGCTCTTGGAAAACTCGGGAAGTTTCTCTCACTGTGCTGAAATCACTGAGTTAACTTCAAGCATCCTCAGTGACAAAATCTGAATGCCTGAAAATTCACCCTCATGCCAGGGCTGGCTGGCTTGGTACTCTGCATGGAAGGTTTCAGATGTTAGAGCTGTTACCTTTGACTGTCTGCAGGTATGAGGGTGAGACAAACTAGTGACAGCACAGATTGAGCATTGTCCTTTGTGTCTCCTGGGAAGGAGAGAGCATCTTCAGATGTGAGCATTATTAGTCCCCTAGCATTTAGCAAGCTAGTGCTGCTGACCTCTATGCTTGTTTTGCTTTAGCTCAAGTGGCAGGTGGTGGTTGGGTTTATACCCTGCTGATGAGCCATGTGAAGAGATTATGATCCAGGCTCTTCAGAAGGTTTCATTTTCACTGTTCTTGAAACTGAGTTCTCCTGCACAGTCCCTCTTCTGAGGCATCTTGATCAGTTCACATGTTTGGTGGATTTTTTTTTTTATTTGGGAATCAGAACATGTTTTTATGAATTACTTTTCAAATTGGTATCTCCTTAACCATAATTTCCTTAGACCCTGGAAAGTATTTGCATCTTATAATTTAAGTGCTTTGAAACTGGGTGTCAAGTAAAACTGTTAACCAGGATGAGATGAAATTCACATTTGCACCTTAATCCCATCTGAGCTTTCTCAAATGCTTCAACTTAATTACATCCCATCATGATCCTTTGATATTTGAGTAATTTTGGAGCACAAAGGCTTAAATCGGTGCTCATTGCCTTTTAGAGGTTTCAATGCTCAGATGACACAGAAAAATTTTGTTGTGTTCTCTGTTCTTGCTAAGGGTTAAGCTGTATTTTGGTACATGGATTCAAGATAATTATTACTGGTGTATAATTTATTGAGAGCCCAATTCTTTGAAGTGTAGAGCAGGTTTCTAGAGGTCATGAGTACCTTAAGCTCCTGGAGTTGGGGGCATCTCTCTGGGCAGGGTTAGATCTTCAGTGATTGTTTGGCATCATGTTGAGCTGGTGGCACGAGCTGTGAGAGCATCCTTGCCTGGGTGGAAACTGCTGCACCTCATCCCCAACAGAGCAGCTCTAGTTTGAATGGTTCACTTGGCGCTTGCAAGGGAGGACCTGGCAGAGGCGCTGGGAGCCAGGGTTCCTGTCCATTCTCTACAGCTGACTCACTGTGGGCAAGTTATGTCTTGCTCTATCTTAGCTTCCGTTTTGCAAAACGGGGTAATAGCTACCTTTGTACCTTTGAAAAATATTTTGCGGTCCTTAGGTTGAAAAGTTTCTACGCATACCAGTTTAGCATCATAAGCTGCTTCACAAAACGCTACTAAAACAGCAAGTAGCTCCCATCTGCCTTCAGTTCTCACCATCCTCATGGATCAAAGCCACAGAGGTAGTCATTCTGCGTGGCCTTTGGTCAAATGGAGAGTTGTGTGCAGCCACAGGGGAGTTGTGTAAGCAGGGGAGTGCTGGATGACTTTTGCTTTCGAGCAGGCAATGGGGAGTTTGAATTTGAATTTCTGACAATGACGCAGCTTGTTGGAGCCATTATGAATTGAAATGGGGTCTTATTCAGCTCTGCTAATAAGAGGGTAAATGCAACTAAATACAGCTGTCTTCTTCACTGTCATTTGGTATTTATTAGCAAATATGCAGTGGAATTGAATCCCTGTAAGTACTCTGCAGCTAATGGTAGATAGCAATTAACTGAAATGACTACTGTTGAGCACTGATGCTACCATCAGTGAGTGGAAGAGGAAATCTGGAGCCAGCGCACAGAGCCGGTGGCTTCCAGAACTGCCTGTAGTTTTCCCCTCTGGATTCTCTGTTTCATGCCCTTATCAAAGGACTGCAGTGAAAACTGCTTCATTTTGGTACTCCCTGGAGCTCCAGCTTGAACAAACACTTCTCAAGCAGCAGTAAGTGTGTGTCTGTATATATATTATCTTATTATTTTCAGTTTGGGGGTCACTGAAAGGACTCGCTGCAATACTACTACCAGTGAAAGTGTGTGGAGTGGAAACCTCCCCCTCAGATGTGCTGGTGGCACAGAGCTGCCTCTGCAGCACCTCATGTGCTTCAGGAGGTATGAAGGAAACTGGCCCAGATGCTCGGAACTAATTCAGAAGCTGGGAAGGACTGGGTGCAGCGCTCATTGTTTCATCTTTCGGCCTTTCCTCTCCAAACTAAACAAGCAGTTTTGTTTTCTTCCTCTCACTAATAAGGTGACATGTAGGTCAAAGAGCCCCAGAGGTTCTGCCCTCAATTGACTGGAGGGAAACCAGCTTCCATGTGCTGGTTTCAAACTACCAGAAGTAGTTTGAGTCAGGCTAATTTCATATATATCTTGATTTGTTTGTCACCCTTCCCTGCCAGCCTGTGTTTGATAAGGTGCCTTGTGGTGAAACTGCTTGTCAGGAAGGGATTAGTGCTTGGGTTATGACGTGGGTGGGAAGCGAGGGGCTGTGCTGCAAGGAGAGCTGTTGGCAGGGTGGAGAGGCATCGCTGGCCACATTGCACAAAGAACTGATCTTGGGAGTGAGGTAGTTGAGTGTTTTTGTTAGTGTCCTCCCTGCAAAACAGAGCAGGTTGCTTATGAGTGTGTTGATGATATGGAGGTACGAGCAGTGCAGGGGAGTATGAGTATTGAATAGGAGGAACTGAATGATTGATAGGTCTGGTGTCATAGCAATGTGATGATATTTAATGGTATGAAGTTGTAAGCACGTGTACTTAGGAGCTAGTAATAAGATTTTCTTCTCAGAGATGCGAGCTTATCATTTGGGAGCGAGAGAGAGAGGCAGCTGTGTACGTGCTGGTGATACGATGACGTGAGCCCCCAGCCTGTTGTGAGGGAAGCATTGCTTGATGAGGAGCTGGGCAGAAACCGCCTGAAACACATTGTAAGAGTGCCCCAGGCAGAGAAGAGCAGTCTAGTCCAGCTTGCAGTGCTGGCCCATGGCTAGACAGGTATAAATTCACTGTGAATAAATTTGGGCTGTGCATCAGGAGGATCTGGGATAGCTTTCCTCATGTAGGGATGCCCATGAGCATAGTCAGACCCTTTGTCAAGCGTGGGCTTTGGCAGAGAGGAAGCGTGCGCTGGTCTCTGTGGGATGGGAGCTCCCTCCGTCGTGTCCCCGTGCAGTGAAGGGGAACCATCCCTGGGGAGTTCAAGCAGCTCCTACCTGGTTGTGTTATCTGGTGGTTCAGAGTCATCGGCTGCTTTTCACGTATAGGAGCTGTGTGAAAGCTGGGAAAGGAAATTACTAAAGGGGAATAATTCCCAGCTTGATTACTTTCTTTAAGGATGTGCTGCCAGTTAATTATTTAAATGCATATTTAGTTAGTGAATATACATTTACATTGAGCACCTGATAAACTTGATCTCTTTTTGATTGGGGAAAGAATGTTTAATTGCTCCTGTCATCAGTGCTCTGAAATTACATTTATTTTTGTATAAAATTCAATCAGATTGCAAGTAAGATGCTAAAACCTGTTGCTTCATTAATTTATATCAATAGATATACTAAGGGTTTTTTTTACTACTGTTGGTGGTTTTAGTGGTTTTTTTTCTGCCTTACCTGCTGTCTAAAAGCTTGGGGTTTATTCCCAAGTTTAGAACTACAGCAGCTCTGATTGGGAATGAGTTTTGCAATTGCCCCCACCAATATGAATCAAATACCTATGAATACCTTTTCTTTTTTTTAAAGCCAGTTTCACCTTGCAGACAGGAAGAGGTTCTCTTACCCTGTGAGATATACAATATTTAAGGCAGCAGACAGTCTCCTAGCTCTGTCTTGTGACATGATTATCTGCTGTGTAGCTTGATGGATTTGTTGTTAGTAGGGTAAGTGCTGTGAGCAAGACGGTCTAAAAAAGGCAGCCCTGAATATCTGAAACAGAGGGTTGGAGTAAGACAAGTTTAATTGTTGGACACTGTATGGTCTCCTCTTTTTCTGCCTGCCTGCAGCGGATGTGGGCTGAGGTGCAGACCTGAGAGTTGGGACGACACTGTGTCCTACTCTGGCTTCTGTGGCCCTGCCTCCTGGGCTGCAGGAGCTGCGGCAGCCCTGAGTTTTCGGTCAGTGCATAGCCCATAATCCTGCAGAATAGCCCTTGGCTAAAGGCAGTCTGTACCGTTTTTTCCAGCCTAGCAGGGGGAGGACAAGTGTGGTGATGTCCATGCAGTGTTATTTTCTTGGAGTATTTGTCAAGGGAGACAGAAAATTTGGAGGGGAGCAGGCTGTTGGGAGGTCAGACTGTAGCTCCAAGCTTCTGACCACACGTTTTAAGTGGTGTTGCCTCTCTGGGGACCTATATATCATCACCCAAGTCCTAATTATAGTGCTGTTTTGACAGCAGTCATGGTGATCATTGTTAATGGCACCAATAACACCTTGTGCTGTTTGCTTTGTTTCTTACTTGGCAGTGTTCTTGGCATCCCCAGTGCTCTTGAGACCCTCACTGCTTTCTCTGTATTGCTATGTTGCTTAAAAACATTTGATGCGTAAGATTCCTTCCATTTTGCATGTGCACCTTTTGTAAAGGAAAATTTTTGCTCTTTAATTCTTTCAGCTAGCTTGCAAGGCAGCCAAAAGGCAATCTGTGATACAGATCATCATTAGCTGCTCTCTGACAGTGATGAATGACCCTGGGAAGTCTTGTTGTTAAAGGCAATATCTGTTCTTCCTGTTCTTCTCTGCTCTTTCTGCCTTCAGATCAGTTACCCTTTAAAGAAGTAGTTAAGGAGAAGGGAGGGTGGCCCTGCTTTGTGCTGTACTGGAAAGAGACTTCCTCATCCCTATCACCACACGGTGGAAGGTCACCCTTTTCTGCCTCATATGAGTGTCAGAAGCAACATCCATTCCCAGGTTTGAAATTCGCAGCTGTCGCATTGATGGGGGCCGAGTGATCTGCCAGCGTTATGCCACTCACTCATTCCTCTGGCAGAATGCTGTGCAGATTGCCTAACTCATTTGTGGCCAAACATTGGGTTTATATTTGGCCTCTTACTGCTTTTAAAAAATTTGTTCTTTTTGTTATTGTTTCTTAAACACATATATTGCCCTTTTTGGAGTACCTTTTGCAAAAGGATCTCGAAGTGCTCTGGGAGCCACCTTCATTGCTGTTTTACAGATGTGTATGTGACCCAAGGTGTGGAGGAGCTGCAGGACTTGTTTAACACTCCAGTTGGGAACTAATGCTGGGACTTTTTGCTGTGCACACCAGCACGGTTCTGATTTCTAGATTACAACTGGTGTCTTCAAAACTTTGTTCTTATCTGGCCAGACTTGACATAGTCTCATCTCCATGCATTCAGAAGAAAACATTTTGCTGTACGTGATATAGTCTTGTTTTGGTCTGGGACTTGATCTGAGAAGGTTGTCGGACCTTCCTGGCTGCTTGTGGTGGGCCTGGAGTCTGGGATGCGACTTCTGTGAGTACTTGGAAATCCGGCCTATCTGGAGGAACAAGTAAATCCGTGTGAGTGGTTTGCACTGATTTAAGGCAAGGCTTATGGACAGCGGCCGCTTCAAGTGAGCTTTCCTCTCTCCCCATGTCTTTGTTCAAACCCGCAGTCAGGGACATACTGTGTTGTTAGCTAAAAGGTTGAGCGTGGTGGGAGAATTGCATTAACAAGCTCCAGCATCTTAGCTGTGGAAAAGCAGCTCGTGTTCTGCAGTGTCTCTCTTCTGAACCACGCCATATGGCCAAGCCCAGCACCTTCAGCTTGTCAGCAGTAATATGCTGGCTCAGGAGGGACTGAATCTTCTTTTCTGGTATTAAGACATGAATAGTAGGTGCTTGCTGAGGTGGTACAGGCCCAGGTGTGTTGCCTGAGTGTCAGCAGAGGAGAAACTTAATACCTGGGGGCTGGGGGATAGAAGGCTGTGCCTTCTCAGATGGGGGGATGGTTTGGAGCCCATATAAATGGGCAGGGATGTGCTCTGTGGGATCTGCCTTCTCTTGCTTTTCCCCAGTCTGAGAACTGCTCAGATCATTTCTGGAACTTGCAACGCTTCCTGGGTGGCAGATGGGTGAGGCCTCTTTGGAGCCTGTCAAACTAATGAGTGCTTCTGCCCAAAGCTGACCCTCTTTTGGAGGAACTCTGAGCTCCTCAGCTGAGAAGGACAGGTTTGTAGCAGCAGAAGCGCTTCTGCTCTTGGAGCAAGCAAGCACCAACAGGAATGGCTGATGTGACCACAGAGGCAAAGTGCTTTGGGAAGAGACCAATTCAGAAAGGAGGGAGCTGCTTGCCTTTGACCGTCTCGTGGACTCTTCTAGGGCCTTTTTTCTTTGGACAGCTCTGAAAATATGTGAGTGAACCAATACACTCTCTTGTTCTGGGATTTCAGCTGTGAACTTGCTTATCTTCTACCTGAAACCAACAGTGGATGAAGGATATTGTATTTCTCGGAGGAAAGAAGACCTTACTTTCTCTATGTGTCTGGAAACAAAAGCAATGCTCTTTTCCCCTTCCCTTTCAAGGGCAGCATATGGAAAGAAAAGGATCCCAGATAAACACAATTCAAGATTCTAGCAACTTAACAGTAATGTTGCCCGTGCAGATGGAGTGAAAACTGGAGAGCAGTTGAAAACTGGACAGCAACGCATGTCGTACAGACATGAAGATGCTGAAGGCATCTTCAAAACCCTGGGTCCTGCCTGTGAACTTAACAGAGAGACCAGTCTGCAAAATTGTTCCAAGCAGACCTCAGCCCCTCTGCTTCCTTCTGCCAGTGGGCTTGGAGCTCTGGGTTTATGTTCAGAAAATGCGCAACCTGGAGAAGAAGAGGTAGGGGAGGGCTCAGGCATATGTTGCGGGAGGAACTGGGACTGTAACTTCAGTCTGTCGTTATTGACAGTTTTCCCTTTCCTTTGCCAGTCTGTCAAGGTGGTTCAGGTTGGCTCACTTGAGCAGCAGATTCCTATCTTCTGCCTAAAACGCCCTTCTAGTCTTTTCTTATGGACAGTTGAGCTATGGCCTTTGGAAGCTGTTGTACGTGGAGTGTTTTAGTGTGCTTGAGTTTGTTCACTGACCTTTAGTTGGTTCCTCTGCCCTTGGCGTTGTGTTTGAGTGCTTTTAAAGCTGCAGTGACTGAACTGCGTGCAGAGTTGCTTCCTAGAACTAGCTCTGGCTCTGGGGCACCGAGGACGTGGGGACGGGCAGGTGGGTTTTAGAAGTGGGTTGTGTTTCTATTAATAATTGTTATCCTTGACTCTTGTCCCTTTACATGGCAGCAAAGTCTTGGCAGAGTGTGATGGAGAGAAGCTTCCTTTCCCTTCCCCTTGTTTGCTTAGGTCCCAAACTAAGCAGTGATGTTAATTAGATAAGTCAGATACTCTGCAAAGCAGCCTGTTCAAGGACAAACAGATTTTAATAAAAGGCTGTGTGCACTGGAGGGTCATGTCACTGCATTGTGCCTGAATAGTTACTATGGGAACACCAGGAGAGCACCCGGAGAGTGCAAGTGTGTGCAAGTGTGTGTGTGTGTGAGTGTATCGGAATGCAGGCCCCGAGGCACAAATTCCGCTTCTGGTTATGTTTCCACTGGCAAATATGGCCTGAATGAGATGCCACCCTTGGAGCATATAGCTGGGTTTTATTGCTGTAGGGTTTTCTGCATTGCGTGGACGGGAACCCTCGCTTTAGGCTATTCAAATTGCACAACAACTTTGATCTGTACTAGACTGCAATGTCATGACTTGGGAAAACTGGTCTCCAGCTCAGTTTTTAGACTGTTTACAGTTGAACTCAGTCTCTTAAAGAGAACCTGGATATTGTGAAGTGTTCTGTTTGTGTTGAAAACTGAACTGAAATTATGTTGAAATTTGCTGCTCTGTCGTTCCTATGACAGTAGCTCATTCCTGCATTTCAAGTCCTCTCAAGATTCACCTCTCTCAAGCTGCCTGAACTTAATCTTGCTGATGTGAGTATAAGATGTTCCTTGTCTTTCTTGAGTCCCAAGCCTTCTTTCAGCTGTTCAGGATGTATCGGCAGAGACCTGTCAATACCTGATGATGACACTAAATAACTGCTCTAGTGATCTACAAACCATAAATGTGCCTTGGAACTGATGGAAGTTTGGTATGGTCCCAAAATGCATCCCTCTGATTCAACATGCTGTAGCAGAAGCTCATTCTTACTAATTTTCATGTGGTCTAGCAAGAGGATCAGTAGAGAGTAGTTAAACATTTGTAGTATTAACAGTCTTAATATTTTTATTTCCCCTATCAAACAGAAGTTGAGGCAGGCACTGATGCTCCACTGGCACTGCAAGCAGCCTTCTTGCGCAAGTAAAATAGCCACTCAAACGTAGGCTTTGCAGTGAGCTTGAAATCAAATATTTGTGTGGGAGTTTGAGGTGGGAGCTCAAATGAGCTGCTTCACAATCACATTCTCCCTCTTGTTACTCGGTGGTTTTGGGGACAAATAAACAGTGAGACAGGAGAGGTCACAAGTGTGTTTGGAGGGAGAGTCTGAAACCAGCTCTTTTGCCTGTTTTTTGTTTGGACAGGCCTTGTGGGTTGCCCTGCTTTGGAGGATGCTGTTGGGCTGCCAAGTGTTGGGTGTTTGGAGCCATACAGAGCCAACTCAGCAGGGAGATTGCCAGCCAAATAGGGTTGGATTTTAGACAGTTTATGCACTGCTCATAGAGGAACTGGCTTTGTTTCCTGGCAGCTGAGAAAACACCATTCTGCCTGTTTGTAGGAAAAATGTATCAGGATTGGTATTTCGTACGTGCATTTCCCTGTGCCCCTTTGCCGCAGAGGGAGGCAAGTGCTGGGTGCAGACCTGGAGCAAGAGGAACTCTGCCTTGGAGTCAGCGTGCACAGGTTGTGCCTTCCGGGAGAGAAGCCAAAGCACTGCTGAGCAGCCTGGCTTGGCCAGCACACCTCAGCCTTGGTCTGCAGAGACCCTGGTTGCAGCGACAGAGCATCTAGGGCTCAGCACGAAACTGCTACAGGAGATGTCAGCCGGGCTGCTGCTCTCGCAGAGGTGATAAGCAAGTTGTTCTGTTGGTCTGTGTACCACAGTCAAACTTCGTGCAAGTGCTCTTTGCCTGAGAACAGAATAGAAACCACCTTTGGACATTTGTTATCTTTTGTCTGACCCTTGCTTTTCTCACTCTGGACAAGTGAGCTATGTTTTTTCTGAACAGATGTCCACCTTTGACCTAGATAGTTTTGATTTTTAAAAATACATCGAGCAGAAATGAAAAAGCCAAAAAGAGCAAAGAGAAGCATCTGAATACAGTAGCAGGAACATGCTGTGTCTATCCACCTTATGAAGGGGCTGACTTCACAGCAGGCAAGACATTTCCAAATGTAACCTGTCAAACGCATGCTCTGTCCCTTCTGAGAACTTTGGATACGCATGGTCTAACAGGGACAGCTGTAACTTAGGACTTGGTGGAGCACTCAAAGGAGCACGTTTCCTTTCTCTTGAAACAGTATGACTGGTCTTGCTCCTCTGCTGGCTTGCAAAGTGCTCGTACTGACAGCACGGCAAGTGCCATTGCCAAAGGTGTCGAGAGATGTAGGGGAGGAAGGCTAGCCTGGAGGCTAATGTGCAGAGCGCCTGTGGAAAAAGTGACAGCAGGAGAGTTAATGAAAAGCAGACACCGAGCACTGGAGGCTGCTCAGCCAAGACATTCTGCACAGTCCAGGGTTTTCTCTGGTATCTGTAAAAATATGTTACCATTTGGCTACCCTCTCTGTTACCCTAGGGAAAGTGGTGCAGGCATGAATAGCCTGGGTACGTGGCTTCTGCGCTGCGCACCACCTAGAAGAAAAACAGATGCCATGTTATACTCTTGTGATATGAGTGTGCGTCTTGAGAGCCAGGAGCCCTCAGTTTCTTGTCCAGACTTCTACTGGGAACCCAGGGGCTGCCTTTGGCCACTTGCAGATGGAGTCTGTAAATCTGGATGCTCCTGTGTCTCATGCCTAGGAACCTGGTTTCTCAGAGGGGCTGGGTGCCCACCATGTCCACTGAAAGCTGGTGTCCACACCGCTGAGGTGTGCTAGCTGCGTGTCCCCGAGTTATGATTGCCCAAACAGTGTTTGACGTGGGCCTGGTGCCTTGGTGCTTGGGGCTGAATGTGAAGAGGCAGTTGCTGCCTGGAGGATGGCTCCAGGGGTTTTTTGTAGTTTGTTTGGTTTTTTTTTTCTGGTGCAGTGAGTAATTAAAAGCCTACAATGAAGTAAACTTTTTAACTATTGTATAGCAGTGTGGGTGCACTGCAGTCTAATTCCTCTGGAAATGACGGTCTTGCTTTTGGCAGAATGGAGGCATCCTGCCTGGAACTGGCCCTGGAAGGAGAGCGCCTGTGCAAGGCTGGGGACTTCAAAGCTGGGGCAGCCTTCTTCGAAGCAGCGGTGCAGGTGGGGACAGAGGACCTGAAGACCCTCAGTGCCATCTACAGTCAGCTGGGCAATGCCTATTTCTACCTAAAGGAGTACTCCAAGGCCCTGGAGTACCATAAACATGACCTTACCCTGGCCAGGTAAGCATGTCAGCAGTACTTCATCCTAATCAGACTCAACCTTTCAGGGCTTGAGTGAAGGCAAGTTCTGTGGGGACTGAATCCAGCAGCCTGAGGGAATCTGCCCCAGAAATAAGCATCCAAAACTAGCCCTGAGGCATGGGGTGACTGTCCTGTGGAGAACTCGGGAGGCAACAAGAATTGGCCAGACACCTTCATAGCAGGGAGGTGCAGAAAGGGATATGGATGTGAGGAGGGTGCTTGGAGCAAGAGCAGGGCAGTGTCCAGTTCTCCTATCCCCAGGTACTCATTGTAAGTACACCTGAAGTCATTAGAGCAGTTTACCTGAGACAGCAAAACAGGGAACAAGGATCTGTCTTCAAAACTGAGAGCGCCTGTATGAAGCGCTCCAGCCACTTGTGTGTGCTGGGAACTGCTGGATGTGGTGCACATACCATGCAGCGCTTGCTGCAGCTTGAATTCTGCCTCCAACAGTTGGTGAATAAAAGTCTGTGAGCTCTTTAACACCTCTCTTCCTTCCTCCGGTTATCTTGTAGAACCATCGGGGACCGCATTGGAGAAGCCAAGGCAAGCGGCAACCTCGGGAATACGCTGAAAATACTTGGGCAGTTTGATGAAGCTGTCGTTTGTTGCCAGAGACACTTGGACATTTCTCAGGAGCAGGGAGACAAGGTAATTGATTTGTGGCATCCAACAGGAAATATTTCCTAGCTTTAAAAATAGTCTGTCTGCAGGTCAGGAAATGTGATATGGTGAAGGTGGGCTTTGGAAGGAGGTGGAGTGTAAAGCTCTCCCTTCTGGCTCCCATCACGGGACTCATGCTGCTGAGAGTAACAGCAGCCATAACAGTGAAGACGGGAAAGGCAAATGTGGGCCTCCTGGCTTTGACCATCTCTGCCCAGCAATGGAAAGGTCCATATTGGGATGTGAAGTGTAATACCTTGCTGCTCACTCTTCTTCCTCCCTTTAGGTAGGTGAAGCCAGAGCACTCTATAACATAGGAAATGTTTACCATGCAAAGGGAAAGCACTTATCTTGGAACATGGCCCAAGACCCAGGTTACCTGCCTCAAGAAGTCAAGGAGACGCTACAGAAAGCTTCAGAATATTATGAGTAAGTATTCAAGCTTGGCCAACCCTTTCTCCTGCAGGGAACAGGGCTAGTCAGGCATCAGTGATTGTTCAAATGCACACAGGTATGCCTTTGTTGAGCTTATCCTGCTCAGATCATAATCGCATTTGTAGTGTTCCTGTTCTGCTGACGGCTTTCAGGGTCTGCAGGTTATCTGAGCTCTGATAACCGTTAGGCTAATGATAGCTGCATGGGGTGCAAGATGACAATTTTTACTGAGCCCTGGTGGAAGCATTTCTCATAGGGGGTATTTGTTTCCTGGGCCACTGAGGATGTGAGAGCTCTGGAAGATGTTTGTTGCAAAGAATGAGACTGTGGGCTCAGTGTTGCTGAAATCAGGCCACTGAATGAGACTTTGCATGTTGTAATGAATTAGGAATACTCCCCTGAGATGCCAAGCTACGGTGGCAAATTAACCTCAAGGAAGGGGAGAGAGGGACCACAAGCTTTTATAAAATTAGAGCTAAAATTCATCCTGGCATTGCCTTGGTAAAACTCACTGTACTTTGAAGTATGATCATGCCATTAAGTTCAATAGTCTGCTCCTTCTCAGAGCTGTATGTGAAACCTAAACTCCTGTAGCCCCTGCTGCTCTCTGCTGGCCTTGATGAGAATGGATCCCTGTGTCTCTCCGTCACTGGGGCCACAGAGACTCTCCTTCACCCAAGGGAAGAGGCTTTCACTTGAAGTCCCAGTTGTTTATCTTGCTTGTAACATCCTTCTCTTCCCTAAATAGTTTCAAAGATCACTCTGATGTCCCACACAGGAAGACTGTCACCAGACTTTTGGGCTAACGTTTTTCTTCTTGTACTTCAGAGTTTTGCTTCAGTAATGCAGAGGTTTTTACATAGCCTTCTTAAATGAAGAGAGTGACGAGGTCTTGTATCTGAGGATGTGATAGTGCCTATATATAGCTCACCATCCTTTTCGCAAAGAATGGCACGTGTAGCATAGCCAGTGGGTACATTTGTGCTAGCTGGGAGCTCTATGCTTCCCTATGTGTGCTCTATGTGTAATGGAGGGGAAAAAAACAGGGTAAAGAAATGCTGGGAAGCATTATGAGCAGAGACCTGGCATAGGACTGTGGATCTTGCCCCTCTCTCCAGGTTTGTCCCTGTCCTGCTATAGGTAATCTCCTTTCTCCTATGCTCCTGGTTCTCCCCTGTACAGTGAGATGACCGTTTCTTATTTAATGAGGGATCCTATCAGACCATCGGTGTATGAGCAATTCCTGTACGCAGCTGCAGATTGCTGAGGTCGGGAGAGCAGCAGGGACTTACACCGCTGGATCTGCACTAGATCCCACAGCTGCAGCTAGTTTCAGGCTTTCACCTGCCAAGGGGTGCACAAGACAGGCAGCTGGGGAGGGGAAATGCCTTCTCCAGGGTTAGCTCTCCTTTCTTTACCGTGCAAGTCTGTTTGCAGTGCATCCTGCAGAGAGTGGTAGCTGTGTCTCACCAGACATACTGCTCTGTCTTCTTTCAGGAGGAACCTGTCCCTGGTGAAGGAGCTGGGGGACAGAGCTGCACAGGGCCGTGCTTACGGCAACCTTGGCAACACCCAGTACTTACTAGGCAACTTCAGTGAAGCTATAGCCTTCCACAAGGAGGTAGGAAACCGCTGCGCCTTCTTCCTTGTGTCAGGGGCTGAGACTGGCTATTGGGGAGCAGCCTTTCTTATCGCCACAGCCCAGGAAGTACAGGGAGATGTTTCTCTTCAGCTGTTTTTCTCCCTCCTGTGTGTTCCTCAGGGTCTGGCTCTGTTGTACTAATGCTGAGCAACATCATACTCCAATCCCCATCAGCACCTAACGAGCGGTTTGAGGGAAGGGTGCTGTTGGGTTGGAAACCAAAGGAGATGTCTAAGGGCAAATGGCAGTTGGGCCTAGCAAGGCATTTCTGCTCTTGCTTTCTATTGATCTAGATTTTAATAAATGCAAGCCATGAATTTAATTAAGCTGCTGAAAGAGCTGTTCATCAGGAATAAATGTTGCTTGTAGAACGTAATAACTTTCTGTAAAGCTTTACAGAGGGGTGAGGTGACACAGCCCCTGCCCCAATTCAAATGCAATTCAGCTTCTGTTTCAGGGTAGTGTTAGTTTCCTTGCAGTGGAAGGTGCTCAGCTCCTTGGAAAGTCACCCTTGTCACAGCTCTTCTGATTTTTAAATGCTAGGGGACAGCAGCCAGCAGTGCTTTGGGAGAAGGGGCTTGAAAAGGGGTGGGAAAACTCTGTGCAGTATTTGGGACCAAGAGCAGGTGCTGCAAGGTGGAGGGTGAGGTGGGGAGGCATCGGGAGCAGGGGCACACGAGAGGCAGGACTGAGGTGCAGGTAAGGGCAGAAGTCTGGGGAGCAGCTGCAGCGCAGACGGTGAGATGGAGTGCACACACATGCGTGTTCATTCTGTGCCACAGCACCGTGCAAAGTGACAGCCTCGTTCCTGCACATCAGTCTCCTGATCAACCACATCCCTGCACAGCCTGAGCTACAGCTCTCTGCTCGCCTCTGTGTTCAGCTGTTGAAGTATGTGCATAACTCCTTTTGCGCTTTAGCTAGAGATGTGTACTGACCAGGCCGGAGTAGGAGTTAGAGAAGGATGCAACATTATTCCCACTTTTCCAAAGGCCCTTCCTGATCCTGAATTGCAAAAGAGGGAGAGATTTCCAGCTGCATCGAGTCTTGATAGGCATGTGCACCACTACCTTGCTGGGTGGGAGCTTTGCAAACCAAGAAGTTAATCTCCCAGAAAAGTTGCTGTGTAACAGAAACCTGGCAATGGCCAGCCTGTACTCACTAATGTGTGTCTGCTGCAGCGCCTTGCTATTGCTAAGGAGTTCGGAGACAAGGCAGCCGAGCGGAGGGCGTACAGCAACCTGGGCAATGCGCACATCTTCCTTGGGAGGTTTGACATCTCTGCTGAGTACTACAAGTAAGTGCCAGGGGCTAAGGCAGACTCAGGGCGCATGCTCCCTGGAAATCTTGACCTATTGCAGTGAATTCATAGGCTCAGGGGGATGTGACAAGGGACCTTGAGGCCAATCGCATGTGTGGTGCTCAGCAGTGGCAAGTAATACAGCCACCTGACAGCCTGCAGTGTGTGACAGGCATCAGCTTCAACGCAGCACATGCCAAAGTGGTGACTTCCCTGTCGCCTTGCAGAGGTGCCCTGCAGTGACCAAGTCTCTTCATTCCCACCTGTTCCATGCAGGAAAACACTCCAGCTCTCGAGACAACTCAAAGACCAAGCAGTAGAAGCCCAGGCTTGCTACAGTCTTGGAAACACGTACACACTGCTTCAAGACTATGAAAGAGCAATCGAGTACCATCTAAAACACCTGGTGATAGCGCAGGAGCTGGGAGACAGGTAAAGGACTGCCTCAGGAGATGGTGTCTCTGCTCTGGTGGGTTCAGAGCACTGACCCTTCCCTGTTGATTTATTATTCTCTACTGCTGGGTTAAACAGCAGTGACACGTATTCTTTAAAGTCTTTAGAAATCCCTCAGAACCTAGGCCTTAGTCCAGTCATCTGCCAAAAACGTAACATGATTGACACCTTTATCCTGTTATTCAAACCTGGAGATTGTGCCCTTAATGCTATGTCTGTGTGGGCTGAGTGAGATTTCTAGTAAGAGGTACTTCAAGAAAATGCATTGTATTCAGTGCTTTGCCATGTGGCTACTGCTGTTTTATCCCCGAAGGGTCCCTCTAAAGCTCCCTCAAGTTCACAAAAATTCTCTCTTCCTTAGAAACTGTGTGGTTAGGGCATACATACATGCTGCTTTGTCCTATTGCTATGCTGGAAACTTCTATGTGGAAACAAATGATGTTACATAGAGTATGTGGAGATGATATATTTTGCTTCTTGGCCTCACTCCTCCTTTCTTTAGGAGGCTTGGCCTCTTTCTTTTTTTTTTTAAATATTTTTTTGAGAGATGTTGGCTCCTTTCTCCTGGATACTCTGTGATCCCGGAGTCTTCTTTCTGCTGAAGTGACTGCAACCACCTTGTTCGGTGTTACTGCTGGTGGCTCTTGGGAAGCTGGCTGTCCTCCACTAGATGGAGCAGAGACATTAGAACGGGAGATCCGTGGCACTATCTGGGCAGTATCTGCTCAGAGAAGGTATAATCCCACCCAAGGGTGAATCATGCTGTGGGGGTGCAGGCCTGTGGGCTCCTGCATTTCTGGGAACACACCCTATGAGCAGAAGGTATTGAAGAGGGTGACAAGAAAAATGTTTAAATGCTGAGCAACCCGCCCAAACCTCTGAAAAGGGAGTTGCAGTCATGCTGAACCTCCCCCTGCGCCCCCATGTGCTTTTTTTATCCCAGCACCCCCCACATCTGCTCGTTTGCAGAGCTGAGCAGGCTCTGATGAGCAGTAGGTCTCTGCCTCCTTGTGCAAACAGGTGCTGAAACCTGCTCCAGGGACACTTGGGTGCCTGGCTTGGGCTGGCTGCACTCAGGGGCTGGGGGTGAGGGCTGCCTGGGGCAGGTGTCACATTCGCCTGCCTTCCCTGGCTTCTGGAAACAAGAAGCAGCACCCTGGAGGCCTTGTGGAAATAGGTCAATATTTGCTTGGCTGTTGCATGCAGTTTCAGTTTGTGCATGCATCCCGGGCGACGCAGTGCTGTATTTAGCAAGAGAACATTGCATGCCCACAATATTTCCTCCTTGCCGCGTTCTCGTTTATGTAGCTCTGGGCTGTTGTTGAACTAAAGGGCTGAATGTTACGTGCCCTCTTGACGCGTGGCGCATCTCTGGAGAAGAAGCCTTGCTGTGCGAGGTGGAAGCTGGACAGGAGCTCTGGCTTCTGCTCTCAGGCTGGTGCTCAAAATTGAAGACAAGCCATTCTGGGCCTTTACTACGTGGCTTAGTTTTTTGCCACTATGGGTGCAGGTCCACTTCTGAGGCTACTGCTCATCCCCTGATCTTACTGACCTCGGCATAAGAAGAGTTTAAGATGTACCCTGCATTTCATTTTTCTTTGTAGAACCCTTCTGTAGGTGAAAACGTAGCCAGGAAGCCTGGCTGTCGGTGCTCTTGGGAAGGAGGCCCTGAAAGGGCTGCTGTGCTGCTGGGTTTTGCCCAGCATTTCTGTGGTTGACAGTTTCCTGTTTTGCAGGGTGGGAGAAGGAAGAGCCTGCTGGAGTCTCGGAAATGCCTATGTCTCCCTGGGGAGCCATGAACAAGCTTTGCACTTTGCAAGGAAACATCTTGAAATCTCCCAAGAGGTAAGAGAAACTGGTTCAGATCAGAGGGAATCGGCCCTCCCTGTTGAGAGACTTTATTTTATGCCAATACGTTATATTAATGTAGTTCTTCTCTTGCTATGACTGCTCTGGAAAGCCCTTGTCTATGTGCTGTTTCAATGGAATTGCAGAGCTTGGCTGGAAAATACTCTTTTTATGGGAGGCTCCTAGCCTTCCCCTTAATTACAGTAAATACATTTGCTGTATGTTGCTCTTAACCAATGTTTCTGGGTGAGAAAGGACCTGGCGACTAGTTGTCTGGTCTGCTGGCCAAGGTGGTGTGCACCCAGCTGGTGTGAAGGAACTCGGATACCTCTTGGTGTCTAATCTGTAAGACCCCCCTTTCCTGGGCACAAGGCTGTGAGATTCTGACTGAGATGGACCTTGTGATTCTAGCTGTGGTCTGGCTCGATTTCCTGGCAAGTTAAGTATCTGGAGAAAACAAGGCCAGCTTCTACCTGGTGGCTGGGTGCTCTAAACCTGCTGTATTTTGCACTGCAACAGAGTGTACATGTGACAAGTTATTTCCTCTCAGTGGAGCTGGCGGGGGGTCCCAGCTGTGAGGTGGTAAACTCTAGCATTGTCCTAATGCAATCGATTGCTGACGCTGGATGAGCGCAGCCTGAAGCTAGCCCTGTACCGCTGCCATGCCATTTGGGGTTTCACGTGTGCAGCTGCTCTGGTTTTCACAGATGTGCTTGCCCAGCTAGCTGTAGCTTTCCTGGCGCAAGAACATACGGCGTTTTTAGGGGGCTCAGAAGTACAGAAAGCAAGAATTCCGTTGTTTGCTCTTTCCAGTGTGTTATGAGGAAATCGGCCGTGGCCTCTTTAGTCTTCCCCAGATGAAGAAATTGCCCTGTTGAAGCACTAATTGAAATCACCGTATGTAAGTGCTTTGTGTGTTCTCCTGCCTATTAGGTTGGCTAAATCTTGGGGTAGGACTGATGTACTGGCCTAATTATGTGTTTAATTATACTTATCAGACGTGCAGAAGAAATACTGTTCTTTGGTCCTGTACATTTTAGGACAAATTAACTTTTCCAGCTTTAGTCTGTAGGACTGTTGCAGTGCGGGGCTGGTTACTCAGAGGCAGATGGTGGCTCATCAGTGTGCAGTGCAGGTGAGGGGTGATGGGAGGAGACAGGAGCAGTAGTGGTCCTGGTGACTTCTGGGGGTGAAGGGGAAACCCAGTGGGGTGGGGGTTCACCATGTTCTCATTCTGTGGTGATGGCTGTGATTACAGGGCATGTCAGGAGTAGGTTACTCATGGCAGGTGGCTAATAAACTCCCCCACATCATTAATTATGGAGCAGTGCAGAGGCTGTCCATTTGTGAGGAGAGCCTGCATTAGCTTCTAGCAGCTAGTGATTCTGTTATAAAGCTGATGTTTTATTTTAGCCTTGGGAACCAAGTGAGCTGCTTGTGCTGTTGTGGCAAGCACCAGCATTTTGCCCAGGAGAAACCTAGTGAAGTTAAACCTTTGCACACTGATGTTTGTAACTCGCTTCCTATCGCCCTTTCCCCCTTCTCCCCCAACAAAAACCTGATGGTGACATTTGAATCCAAATGAAATCTGCTCAGGGTAATGACATTGGAAGCTGGTGCAGTGTGATCTGAGGTTACTGAAAAATTTCCTCTGAAACAGCTGGAGTGAAGGATGTCTACCTAAAAAACCTTGGAAGCTGCCCCAGCTCTCGGACACTGCTCTGGAGTACCTTTTCCATCTCTGTGTGTGGCAGGGGGCTCCTGGGAAACAGACATCTAAGCTGAGGGCAGAAAACAGGGCTCTGCTCTGGTGTGTGTGGTAGGTCCTGCCTAGGATCACTGTCCTGTCGGTGTGTTCCTCTGATGTTAACAGGACCTTGGAGATGATCTGGAGTGAGTGGAAGTCAGGGAAGCATTTAACAGAGCATCAAGGACTGCGAGACCTTACCAGGACGTAGTAATTTCGCTGGAGATGATGTCAACAGCAAATCTCTTGTAGGTGGCAGGGGATTTATGCCTGATGATAAGCCGTTTGATCTGCCTCCCTTTACAAATGCTTGGGGCTTTGTCATAAATAATGTGGGGATTTATGATTTTGTTCTGGGATGGTTCATGCTGCAGTCTATCTCGAAGGACCACAAAAGAGCTGTTGCAAGGCATTTAATCAGGAGTCAGGCCTCTCTAAGGGAACAGCCAAGGTCTTCCTCTGTAACGGAGGCTGCTGTTCCTCTGGAGATTAGAGGCTGGTTCTGAGTGACCTCTCTGTGTTTGCTGGTGATGTGCAGCACAGTAATTTTCTGGTTTGGTTAAACTTTCAGGAGGGCCCAGCAGCATGACCTATGACTCCCCATTTTAAGTAGCTGGAGCCACTGGACAGATCTCTTCCTGAACGTGTAACATTGGCTTCCTTGGCCTCAGGCCAGCGAGAGATGGGAATTTGGAAAAATTTGGGCTGTAAAAGATTTGAGAGTCTTGTGTGGGTAGATGACTAGGAACAACTCAAAGCTGTATGGATCTGAGCCAGGAGAGAAGGGCTTTTGGCGCATCCAAGCCCGGAGTGTGACACTGCCCACGTGGCTGATAGTAGTGTGGCTGTCTGGTGCTCAGTAACTATGGAGATACTCGAGGAAGGGGGCTGAGAGTTTTCAGGGCTCTTTGCCAAGATATATGCAACTACAGGACAGACCAGACGTGCACATCCATCCACCTCTGTCCCAGTTCTGTAGCAGTGGGTGAGCTGGGCCTCCTTAGTTCCTTGTACTGAACTCCACAGAATTTTGTTTTGAGGTGCAGCCAGTGCACAGCCCAGCATGCGTGGACCTTCTCCCAAATTATCGCAGAGGAATAGTTTTGGAGAGTTGCTTTAGTGTTGAAAGCTGGGCTGTATGATCTCTCAGGGTGTCTCCAAGCTCTCTTTCAGCTGGCTGTGTGCTTGCTTTGATATGGGACTGGCAAACCCTTTGCTAGGGGCTGTTTGCTTAGAGCATGTTGCCTTTTAACCAGCTGCCCTTGTTGGTTTTCACCCTGTAGATTGGGGACCGGAACGGTGAGCTGACAGCACAGGTGAACATGGCCCAGCTCAAGTCAGCCCTCGGCTTGGGCCCTGGGGATGAGGACGTGGGTACAGCTCATCACTATTCTGGGTATGAAGCACAAGGTGAGTTTCGGGGCTTTTGCTGGCACAACATGAAAGATGTGGTGTAGTGTGTGGGGAGGGGAGGTGTTTGCAAGTGGGCAGCGTGGGAGAAAATATGAATGCCAGATGAGGCTATCGGGTGCCTTTACCAGAAAGGAGATTCTGGTATGTTTGCTCTGTGCTTTCCATAAGCTGCAAGGGCAGGGAATTATCTGCCCCAAAAAGGGCACAGAATGAGTTAATGGAATTAATCTACATTGGGAATGAAATTCCATGTGCCAAGCAGCAAATCAGCTTTCGTGCCTTTTAAAGCTCTGCAGGGCCCTTTTAACTGATTTGACTGATAAAGCAAGCTTTCGAAAGGTGACTGGCAGGGATTTTTGGCTGCTGTCTTCTGATTAGCACCCAAGGAACAAGCCTACAGCATGGGCTTGAAGGCAGGTTGCTAGCATCAGCATGCTGGGTGCTGTCTCACCCCTGGAACACCTGCAGCAATGCCCAACTTGGAAACAAAGATGTGGCAAGACTTGATCACAGCAGACGAAATGGCTTTACTTAACTGCACTGGGCCCTGGGTAGTTTTGCCTCCACTCCCCAGGGAGCAGGAGAGCATAGCTGAGTCCTTGCCACAGCGTGCTGTCAGCCTGCCAGCCTGACGTGTGTCCCCAGCTTGGGGACTGTCTGCCTGTCCTGGAACTGCCTGCTGCAGACATTTGTGGGTGCCTGGCATGGGGCACTTCCAGCTGGTTGCTCTGTCACTGTGGACAGACTTATTAATTCACACAGATGAAACTGCATCCCGGGAGGTGCTGACTGATTAAATATGACCTTGTTAGTGCAGACGCTTTTTCTCAGGCGGTATGCTCTCTTTCCTGTTGGTAGAACTGCCGTAGAGAAGATGATGCTCAGTTTGAGGCACGGTGTACTGGTAGAAAGAAAGGCTGGCTGTGTGCGTTTGCTCTCTGTATTGATCTTGAAGGTGTAGCCTGCTATGTCAGTGCTAAAGCTTTTTCTGAGAAGTCGAGCTGTGGACGAGGGAGCCAGTGTGTCCTGCCATGCCCCATCAGGAGCTGCAGTGGAGCTGAGCTGTTTCCTCAAAGGCCACGGGGGCCACAACGGCTGCCCCAGCCTCCTTTTGCACGTCAGGTCCATCTTTGTAACTGCTGGGAAATTTATTAACTAGGGCCTTCTGTTCATTCCTGGCATCTGGTTAGGGGCTTCCTTTTAGCAAATTATTTTGCTCTGAAAGGGGAACAGGAAATTAACCTTGATGTTGCTCCTACCGCTCCTGGGACAGAGTGAAGCGTGGAGGAAATGAGCTGATGGGGTGCCAGGTCCCTGAGGCTGGGGAGTGGAGGGGTGCAGGGGGAGAGCAGTACCAAAGGACCTAATGGGCATGAGAGCACTGTGTGCTGAGACACATTTGACTGGATGTATGAGAATATTGTGCGGAAAAGCTGCAGCAGAAGGGGTCAGGCCAGATTTATCTGGGAGAGGGGCTCTGCAGCTCTGACCGTATTACATAACCAGCAGTGCACAGCCTTTTCCTAGCTGGAAATAATTGAAAAAATAGAGCGAGGGTGTCTCTGCTCTTGTAACATACTCGCCATTGAATCTGGGCTTGAACGCAACCTGCTGTGGACTGGTCTGGTGTCCTGCTGCAGGCAGGACTGTGTACCTTGCGGGGCAGGGAGGCTCTTGGTCCAAGCAGAGCCCTTCTTGGGGAGAGCTGGACCTAGTGTGTGGCAGTGTCCCCCACATGGGTGGTGACACAGCCTCACTGCCTCCTTGGCACCACCCCACCCACCGCATCTCACAGCGTGAGACTCGGAGAGCGTGCGGCACTGAAGGGTTGGGATTTTTACTTAAGGGACGTGGCAAGCCTGGTCAGTCGCTGGGCTTCACTCAGGTAAGGCAGGGCAAGGCACAGCCAGCACGTGGCCCGTGGGCTGCTCACTGCCCTCCGGTGATCCAGATGCACTTGTGCTATGTTAACATCTGGAGCCAGCAGTGATTTTTCTCTCATTTGACAGAGCCAGAGCCATGCCGGTCCGTGTGTGTGATTGCTGGAGGGTGGGAAGAGGGGCTGAGCAGCTGTAGTCGGAGGCAGTGTTTGCTGGAGGTTGCAGTGACCTTGTTCATCTGTGGGGCCATTGCTCTTGTTCCCAAGGCTGGAGCTGTTGTCAATAGAAGGATGAAGTGTTCTCTGGAGAAAAAACAGTAAATGACTGGGGCTTGCAGTGCAGGAGAGGGAGGCTCCGCAGGGCTGGGGGCAGGTTCCCTTGCAGTGTAGGGTTTCCCCAGTCGGTGGGATGTGGCAGATGCTGCTCCTCACTGGGTCCTGGGAACCTGCTGCCCCTGTGTTTTGTGGTCTGGGGCTGTGCAGCACTACCTTGCTGGAGGAGAGGCTGTGAGTGTTGCAGTGCTTAGCCACGTGCATGCTTTTACACATGCATCTTGGGTGGGAAAGGTGCTGTCCCACTTACACAGAGATTCGGAGAGGGGATGGGTCTGCAGGACAGCCTGAGGAGAGAGAGCCTGGCTCCCTTGATTTCTCCTTAGCTTTTATCCCGGCTTCAGCTCTCTTATTCTGAACTTCAGTGGAGGATAAGAGAGGCCACCAACGCGTCTCTGAGCTCTGGAGAAGGCGGCAGATGTATTTCATGGCTGCCAGGGATTTTGGTACCCTCCTGTGCACCTATTAAATGATTAGAAAAGCATAATTATTTATATTATTAATAGCAGCAATTTAGAGCAAGAGGAACATCTGTTTCTGTAATAGGAAACAGGTGAGAGAGTTGAGATTCAAGTTGACTTCTGAACCAGCCATGCCTTTTGATGTCAACAAATCTCGTGGTGAGGAGAGCTTTCAATTTTTTTTTCTCTTCCCTTTCCTTGCTTAAGGTTATAAAATGGCTGCATATTCATAAGGATGGTAAAATCATCTGATAAGGTAGGCATGTTATAAAACACATCAATTTCATCAAGCAGGTAGAACAAAGTTTCATAGCAAACTTGGGCTCTGGGAAAATCTGTAGCGTTGGCTGAGAAACCCTGAGCCAGACCATCAGACTATGATGTCCTTCACGGGTCACTTTTGCTTAAGTCTTGGGCATTGCCCTCTGCCGGGGGCCTGGGGGCAGAAGGAATGTCTGATGTTTTCCTCTGCTGTTTTGGCTCATCTTGCTGAGCTCTTTGTGATTTTAATTAATATTCTGAGAGCAATTGGACGTCAGAAGACAAAGCTGGAGGCCAGGGAAGTGGGGCAGTGCTGCAGAAGCCTTGTGAAAGCAACGACCTTGTCAAGAAATGCAAACAGAGAGCTTAAAGCAACAAACTGAAAGAAGCTAGAGAGTAGCTAAAACATGAAGCAAATAAACAGAGGTTGTGTCTGTTTCTCCAAACAGCCAAAAATGGGGCCCTGAGAAATGGTCTTGCCCTCTCTCACACACTGTAAGTTAAGAACTGAGTAGTCGAGGCTTTTGCCTTTGGAGAGAAGTAAGGGAACTTGCTGTGGCTATAAGGGAGTTGTTTTGTAGGGGTGAAGGCAACCACGAACAAGAAGCCGTGCTGCCTGGTGCTGGGAGATGTCCCAGGGTGCAAACAGCCAGCTCTGCCCTCGGCACTGCTGGTGGACGTGGGGTGGGATCTCTGGCTGCCTGGGCTACCCTCGCCTGGCTGCCCTTTTCCAGATCGGTTGGTTTGGACTGAGGTTTCAGCATCTGCTCAGCAAGGAGTGGGCTGTGCCTAGTGCTCTGCAGGTACCAGTGAATTGGGAGCGCTGAGCTGAGCCCTTCCTAGACCGAGCCTGGTGGCAGTGCCTGCCTGGGCTGTCCCTGGGTGGGTAACTCGGGTCTCTGATGTACACTAAACAGTGCTGTCCTGCAGCATTCTCCTCTTCAATTTCTCGTTGCCAGCTCTTCCCTATGGAGGCTGGCACAGGCCAGGGCAGCCTGCCAGCTGGGAGGGGAGCACAGAGGAGGGGCTCACCCACCACCAAAGGGGTGGAGGTGCTAGACAAAAGGTGGAGAGCAGCCTGGGCCAGCCTCAGTGCCTCTCCAAAGTGAAAACTGACTCTGGGCTGCTTTTCTTTTGCTCTCATTGGCATGTCAGTCTCAGTTGTCATCTCTGATGGTAGTGTTAGGAGACACTGAGCAACACCTCTCCTGGCAAGCCGGGTGTAGGTGGGGAGCGATGCAGGTGTTCCAGAAGGCGTTGGCATGTAGATGCTTTCAGAGCAATGTAAGCTGGTTCCTGGCATGGTTTCTGTGCTGTTTGCAGTACACAGACATTGCTGCCCGGCCATGCTCAGCAAGCTCTGAGGGCAGGAAAGGACTCGGCCATGAGCCTGACTTCCCCCGCTTTCTGCACATCTTCTGCTGAAAAAGGGTAGGCGCAAGGCTACTCCACTTGTTTGGTGTTCAGGAGCCTCCGTGCTGGGTACTGCTCATCCTTGTGTGAGAGGCAGCCGTGTTTTAGGTTGTATTCTCAGATGGTGAAGTGGGCAGCTGAGCCTGGGTGGCATGAAATCCCACCTCTTCCTGAGCAGGGATCAGCATTGTGTGGCTTTGAACGTGGGTCTTTGCATCCTCGGTGCAGTTTTGAGCTTGCCTTCCTCACAGGAATCTTTGAACCCTTGGATCAATTAGACAGGGATAGAAGAAATCTGCTTTTATGTTTCCCAGCCTGTTTGTTTTTTGTTTGTTGCTTGCTTTAAATATGTTTGAAGTATCTGAGAAGTGTTTAGGGCTGCTGAAATACGCTAGATTGACCAGCCCTCTATTGACTCAAAGCAGGGAGGCAGCAGTGCTGCTAACTCATGCCAGCCTGTGCCTCGGGCAGGGATGCTGCCCAGGGGCAAAGATGTTCCTTCTCCATGGTTTGCTCAACCCTGCTGCGAAGGACTGTGCTGGGTGATGCCTGAGAGAGATGTGGCCCTCTGAGACCAGCGTTTTTCTGACAGTGTGACAGCCCTGCTCCCTGAGGCTGTGATTTCAGCGTCTAGGTAGCGTTTGCCTTCCACTTGGCCGATGAGTACAGGGGTCACATCACTAACGGCTTCAGCATGGAACCTGCCCTGTTCTTACTGGTCAGACTAAGTAAGCATAGTAATTGAAATTGCTTGATATTAAGTATCCTCAACTATATTTGATTTTTCCAAAGAGGTGATGGGCTGCAGCTCAGCCTTTTTTCATTCTGAAGATGAAAGCCTGAGGCCATGCTGGTTAATTGTACCTGCTTATGCAGGGTTTTGATGGATGAGGTTGTTGACTGAAGCAGAGTAGCTTTTGGCCAAGTGGAAGGCAGAATGCGAGGTGGTCTGGTTGCTTTATTGCGCTCTAACAGATGCTCGGTGGAGCCTTAGCTTCCGAGCTCAGAGGAGTGCTGGCGCAAATGTTCCCACGTGCCTCCCAGTAAGGCACCTGTAGGAAGGTGTTCAAAAAGACCTGAGCCTGTGGTGGTCCTTGCTGTGATGCTTAAGGGAGCAGGGCAGGAAGGACAGGAGTACTGCTTGCGTGGGGGGCTTCTTGGGTGAAGATTTAGGACTTCTAAAAGGATGCCTTTTCATTATCTTTATAATGAGTTTTTTCTAAACCTGAGTAACCTCTGCTGCTACAGCTGTTAAATCATTCCAGCAGCACTGATGGGGGGTGAACCTCTGAGTCATTTAGATTTAAACCGACTAATGTAGCACTCAGTTCAGTCTGCACCAGTATTGGCTTTATGAAGTTTTAAGATATTCTTCTCAAAGCGTTAAGAAGTATTTAATGTTCTTCTCTCATCTTGCTCTGTACGCAAGCCTCCTTCCCAACATCAATGTAAAGTACAGCAAGACTTTCGGCTCACAGCAGAGGAAATGCTCCAGGACTGGAGGAGAAGATACCGTGCTAATGAAACTCAGGTGCTTGTTTTATCTTGATGCCAGGGGAAACTGCAAGTGCTGGAAAGGAGGACGAGGAAGAGGCCAGTTCTTGAAGCCTGTGGCAGAGAAGGTTCAACGTGGCTTTTGGCAAAGCCATCTATTAAATCAAGGGACCTCTTGTTGTGGGGAGAGCTAACTTTTTGGAAATTGTCGGTTCCTTACACAAACTCCTGCTCTGAGCTGGGAAGCCTGAAGTTCCCGTTGGCTGCTGTTTGAGGCTCCTGCAGCCATCCTAGCTCTGGTGTGTGTTGTCTGGTTCCCGAATGCACTTTCCACAGACAGTTTCCTTTTGGTAGCCGACGTGTAGGAAATGCCTATGGTTATGATGATTTCTGTCTAACAGTGCAGTATTACTATTAAGAACAAGATGCCTCTGCTTACTGGTTTTTCTTGCAGCACAGAGCAAGAAAGGGACCGAGAAGATGAGAGTTCTCTTTCTCACCCAGCTAGAATTACTTTTTGATCTTTTAAAGGTTTTTGGATGGATGACCACGGTCTGCTTTGGCACTTCACTGAGCAAGGCAAGGCCAGGACCTCAGCATGAGTCACCATTCTCTCTTGACTGACCTCAGGAACCATACTCCTGCCCTCAGCAGCAAGGCTGGCCCCTAGCCTGGCAGGGACAAGCACTCGGCCGACAGACCAACAGACCTTTGCTTAGCAAAGAGACCTGGCAGCTTGTAGAGGCAGAGCTCATGAAGTCAAGGTCCAATGTGGCCAGCCACGTCCCAGTAGCTGGAAAGTGCCTGGCTGCTGCAAGCTGGTGACTGATTCACAACAGCATCCAGGAGGAGGGATCAAGTACACTGCCCTTCTTTTTAGAGGATTTTACTGTGAGTGTTTGATCGCTGCAAGGCTCTGACATGTGTGTTGCTCTTTCCCTTGCCCTCCCTGAGTCAGTGTTTAGGACACAGCTGCTGTAACTGGGCTTGTCTAGCTGCTGGAGATGTTGCCTGTGTTAATCATCATGTGTCACTTTCTAGCTCAAACTGAGTTTCTTTTTGATCTCTGCTTGTTCAACACAAGCTGATAATGGAAGATGGGAGGTCATGAGGCTCTGCTATATACTGGCAGAGAAAATCCTGTGCTTAGAAGAAAGCCAGGTGTTCCTGCCAAGCCTTTCATGGCTGTTCTTAAATTAGCCCTGAGGTTACATGCCTCCTCCCAGCCTGCTCCACCCGGTTCAGTTTACCTCCCAGAAAATCCTCCTGTCCCCACAACTCTTAGCCTCCCCCAGGCAATGGTCTGCTTAATAGATTACAGGTATAGGAGGCCTTTGCTAACATTGCTGCAAGCTTCCACATGCTCCAAGGCTTGTATTTGGCTGTTAGGCGTTGCATGATTGGATGCTCTGCACTTTTGAGATCCTGCAAATACACACCAAAATACTTCATTCTTTGACCTGAATTGCCAACGCTTTATTTGCAAATAAGCCTTATTCCAGCCTTGCTTATTTAGGGAAAAGCTAATGCCCATTGCACATGTGGGGGAAAACTGGAATCAAAGATGTGCCGAACATCATGGCAATTAGTAATAGTTTGGAAGGCTATAAGATGTAAGATCACCTTGTGCTCAAAGACTCCAGCTTTCCTGGGCTATGTAGGTTTTGCCCCAGCTGGGGGAAAGTAACTCCCTTGTGCCATATCTGTCTCCAAGAAGGACTTTTGCTCCAAGTCTTACCTTTTCCATGTGGATGTGAAGGCTCTTCTGGCATGTGGTCCAGAGTGTCTCCTTATTCCCTCTCCCCATCCGAGAAGGCTCTGTGCTAGCTGCTCACCCTGAATGCAGTCAGCCAAATGCTGAGGGGCTCCTGGGTGCCATGTAGATGTGCAGTAATCCTCTTATTTTCAGCCAGTTGTTCAGCTGTCAGACTGGATTCTGGAGGATGCGAAATTCGGGTGACACATACGCAAAGCATTTTCTGCCAAATCAGGCAGACGAGCATCTTGATTCAAAAGTAACTCCTCTTTATTACCGCATATTGTATATACTTTTTTTTAAAGGAACAGTTTTGCCACCGAGAAAAAAACCTGCAAAATTGTTATTCTGGAGAACGTTTTTTGTAGTGCTCAGGATCTGTCTGGAAGGTTGATATTTGCTCAGCTGTGTGCTGTCTGTGTGCCAATGAATACAGCACATCAGAGCAAACATGTCGGAGCCCGATCTTCCCAGCAGAAGAGGTTTCATTCCTGTCCTTTTGGCTCCCAGCTCTGACAATGGAGAGCTGAGGATGGAGGGCCTTGCATGGGACCAAAGCGTTCTTGAGGAAGTCTGATGTGACACCACATTTAAAACAACCTCCCACAGCTTTCCCTGGCCCTTAGCTATGGGTTGACTCTCTTATTTTCATGTGTACTATCCTTTCTGTTGTAAGCCATACCTGCTCTCAGCTTTTGTCTAGCCTGTGCAGCCAGAAAAGCCCTCAAATAACTGATAGGGAGAAAAACGTTGTTTTGCCCATCTAGCTGTATCATCAGACACAGAAGGGGCCAGAGCTGTCAGGATTCCCTTAGTCCTTTCCTGTCTAAAGGACCGGGGGGTAAGCAGATGGTCCTTCCCATGGATCAACACAAAACAGCTTGGTGCCAGTGTTTTATGGTGCAGTCGTCATAAATAACTGATATTATTTCCTTTCTCTATTGAGAGAAAAGTATTGTTCTATCCCAGTAACAACTGGGAAAACAAATGCCAGCATTTATCATGCAAGTGCTGGCAATAATAGAGGTCAAGTGGATTTATACTGCCAGAACCCATTATATGTTTGAAGACTAATTAAAGCCTTAAATGAGATGCTTGTCCTACCAGAGGCTGCTTTTTTTTTTTTCCTCCTTTCTCTTCTTGCTGCTGTGCTTGCTTTTTTTTTTTTTTTTTCCTTTCCTTTTGCTCTTTGAAGAGCTTGCTGTAATAATGGAGCATTAGCTTGACAGAGCTTTCCTGATTAGATGTCAGCAGCGTATGATTTGAGATGCTCTGTGAGCATTCAGATTGCTGGACCGTATCTCCACTGTCACTTCTGAGCTTGGTAGGGTTTACAGACCAGTCTTCCACCCCAAACAACTGGCTGGCTGACTGGTCTAATGTAATCGTACTGAACAATATTGTGGAGTTGTCTGCTAAAATCAAGGTTCTGAAATGCTGGGGTCTGTACAAATGGGGGGAGGCAATGTCCTGGGCTGGAGGAACTCACCCAAAAGACAAGTCAGTATCTCAATTAATACAGCTACAGAGAGAAATGACCTTTTCATGAAAATACAGCAAGTGCTTATGCCAAGATTTGTCGTGTTCTTTGGGGTGCAAAGCTTGTGCTCTGTGGGGTAACCACTGCCACTGAGCTGTGCGTGCTGCTCAGCCTGGAGCGCTGGCGGCAGAGGGGGGATGATGATGGCCGTGCAACCTTTCCCTGCTGGTCTTTTATGGAGTCCACTGTCAGGTTTAATTCTGCTTCCTCTGGTACAGCCACCCCAGAGGGATACAGTGTGTTCCTGGCCTGCAAATAGAACTGTCGCCCGATCTGCATTGAGGGGGGGGTTGCTTCGTCTCAAACAGAGATGGAGTAGGCAGCTCTCCAAGCTGCTGGAGATGGGGGAGAGCCTAGGAGTTATCAAAGCACATGTCAGCTTGATGATTGCTCCTGGCAGGGCTCCCTGAGTCGCTGCTACACATGTTCTGCTCGATCTTGTCAACTCTGGAGTCTTGGGAGCGCCAGTTGGATCTGGAGACTGTCCATAGAGGAAGAAAACTCAGCCCACACTGTCTACCCAGCCTTGCCCTACTGCAGATTGGCATGGGGTGACCCTATCGCCATCCTAAGATAAAACGCTTCCTTGTGTTTTGTGTGGCTACGTCTCACTTTATAGCAAGTTACTGCTAGAGAATTTTTGCTATGTGAGCATTTCTCTTCTAATTGCACCCTGAAAACTGAGGACTTGTCTGTTGGAGGGCCTCCCTGTGGCACAGGAAGAGAGTCCTTCTGTCTGGAGACCATACTGACCCTGCCCTTCCAGGCACCATGGAGCTGGTGGACAGATACCAAAGGGACAGGAAAAGAATGGGGGGAAAGATGCTGTACTTGCTGTGTGCACCATGTCAGCACTCTGGTTTAGCCTCTCCATCAGACATGCAGGGGCCAGTGTTGCTCTGTGCTGATCAGCTTAAAAAGCCCAAGGAAGGTAGGGAGCATGCGCTACCAAACTTCTGGCTGTGAAGAAGAGATAGCAGATGAAAGTTCCTGCCTCCATGTCATCAGAGGTAGCACAAGGATGTGCAGAGGGGCCATCCCCATCTCTGTAGGGTGGGGATGTGAGAGAGAAAAAAGATGTGTGTCTGATGTGGATATGTCGGGTTAGCATCCCAAAGAAAAAGAATAGGGAGTATTTGTGAGATGGGGGAATGTGAGGGAGCTGTGGGAAGCAAGGATGTCTTGTATGCATGCAGGCAAGAACACAAGCATCCCCCTCTGCTCTGTTGCAGTAAACTTCCCCCTCCCTGGAGTCCATTGCTCCCTTCCAGGGAGGGAGGTGACTTGCTTCATCAAGTCTTAAAATATAGGAATGTGAAAACCATTAAACTCACTTCAGGAACCAAATTGCAAAAGCAAAAAGTAAAAAAAAAAAACCAACAAAAACCTACCCCAAAAAACCTAACCCCTTGGTTCATGGTGGCATTGAGATCATGGGCGGGGGGAAAGAGATTTTGAAAAAAAATATTTTAAAAGGAGACAACAAGCCTGAGCACTGAAAAGAACAACATCCGAGGAGCTCCAGGAAAACAAGGCATGAATACAGCCAGTCAGTAGCATTGCTCAGCTGATGTTCACAAGAAGGTTTCAACTTGCTCTATTAGAGACCTCAGTAAACCTTAAAAGACAGAGAGAGCATTTAGAAATGCCCCTGAGGTTTTCCGTTACTCTGCAGTAGGCTTGGTAAACATGCCAATAAATACTGGAGAGAGAGGAAAAAACCTTCCAGAGGAACAGACTCAGGTTTTCAGCTGGTAAATCTTTTGCATCCACGGCTGCTGCTGCTGCTGTTGATGGGTGCTGGGGAGAAAGAGGCAGAGTCAAACTTTTGCTGAGTATTAGGCAGTGCTGCAGGTATTTCTGGGAAAAAGAACTTGGAGGAGGCTGAAAGTTACATCTGGAGCCATCTGAGGGAATGTCCTGGTCAGAGACAGAAAGTTAATGAGACTCCTTCTGTCGTGGGGTGCCTGTGAGTATGGAAATCTCTCTGCTCTCCTGGAAGATGAGTATACGCAGGCTACTGAGCCTGTCTGCTGCGGGGGAAAGGGGAGAAGCTCCCCTCACGTGCGGTGGGAATTGCTGCCTGTGTTGATCTGGTTTATGATAGCCCTGACTGATAGGTAGACTCTTAATTCTTCTGTCTGCTTGTTTTAATGGTGCTGCTTGTTCCACCTGCGGGACAGCTTGCGGTGAGTGGGGGTGGCAGAACCATGGGCTTTTGTGAGGCCAGCGTTGGTTGCGTTTTCTTCTGGAAGAAAATACCTGAGTTGGATGGCTCTGAAGTTGAGTTTGTAACTCCTAACTTCTTCTCAGCTCAACTGCATGTGAAATCCACATGGTAACAGAGGAACACCAGCATCAAAACAACTGAAAAAGACAAATTGTTCTGCGTGCCCTAATTGCTGAGGTAGTCTCAGCTGACTACATGTATTAAATTAACAAAGGGGAAGGCAGGTTTTCTCAGGTCAGAGATTAATGGTTTCTGGCCAGCAGTTTAATGCTATTGTAAATGTACAAAAGCACCTGAGGACGGAGGTGTATAATTAACAACTCTTTAGACTGTTGGAAATGATGTACGTTTATCTAATCAGACACACTTTGCTTCTTTCTTGCTTTCCTGGAAGTGGCTGTTAAAAGCTGCTGTGACGCACACTCACTTCCAGATGCTGGCCTTGCCTCTTGGGCATTGCTTTGAAACCCAAACGTACCATCTGATTAAGTGTTTGTAGGTGGCTTTTATTCCAGACCCACCTCACTGCTCCACGAATAAGACTACAGGTTGTTCTGAGGGAAGCTGAGAACCGTGATCAATGTCCAGAACGTCAGCGTGCGTAACCGGGAGCCACCGGGCACAACCCGCTGGTGCCTTCCCCTCGCTGAGCTCCTGCCTGACCGACGTGGCAATGGCCAAAAGCCCTTTGCTCATCTGGCAGTGTGGGAGGAGACCTGAGGCCAGCGGCAGCCGGCACAGCCACCTCCTCTGTGCTGATGCCCACAGGGTGCTGGTGGGAGCGTGGTGGAGTGATGGGAGCTGGGTGTGGGGGGTCTTGTGTCTCCTACTGAGTTGGTACAGGACCTCAGCTTTATTTAAGGCATTTAGCACATGGAAGGGGAGTCCTGTATGGAGTGAACCGGTGGCTCTGGCAGGGCGGTGGGTTGTGCCCACCCACTGAGAGTTCTGCAGCTCTCTCCATTTTATGGTGGTAGAGGGCTTGGGCTTGATTGCTTCAGCTGTCTTCGTGGCTGAGTGCACACTTAGCTTGTGATGATAGATGTGTTCAGCTACCAAATAACCTGTCATTTAACTGGTATCCAACAGCACGAGCCTTTCCTAACCTGTTTGCAGGAGGTGCTTAAGATATGTTACTGAACATAAGATACCTTAGATGTCTTAGTAAATGTAAGCAAAGACTGAAATAAAAATGGTAAAATCAAGACTAAAAACTCCCGCCAGTGTCAGCAGTAATTGTTGACCTTCCGGGATCAAATCCTGTTGTTACTGAGCTGCTGCCAAGTGAGCAACTGGCTTTGCAGTGTGGAAGGGGGTAGAGTTTGGTAGAAATAACGGCTGCTTATCATTACATGTTTTCCTTGCTCCCTGCGTAGTCACAACAGTTTCTGTTCTGCACCTATTCACCGATACTGATGTCAGTCCCTTCTGAACTCAAAGCCTAGTAATGAAGTCATCTTAAAATGAAGCTGGTGCTAATGTGATTTTTGGAGTAGAGAGACACAAACTTGCAGAAATATTTTGCTGGTTTGAGTCTTTATGGCTGCAAGAAGTAAATCGCTTTAGGGTAGTGAGGGGCAGTGAAATTAACTTTAGGTTGTCTATAACTAAGATGTGATATATGTGCATGACGCTTAGCGAAGTCACAGCTGACTGGAGCTTGTCTTGGATCTCATGAAGCTGAGTGAGGGTGAACTTTTCCACGCAGCGATGTCTCTGGGGTTGGTGCAGTTTAGATACAACGGTGACTGCATCTGGTGCCCTGGCTGAGCTGTTTGTGTGTCAGTGCAGGAATCCCTGCTACCTGGTGGGCTTTTTCCATTTAATCACCATATTCTGCTTACAGTCAGTCTTGAATTGGTTTATGAATTTTGTGCCTTCTCTCTCAATAAGTTTGTCCAGTGAGCAGCTCAGTGACACCCTGGGTTTGAACAGGGTCCGTGGGGGCTGCTGTAATGTAAGCCACGGTGCTGTTAGGTGGTGGTGGGAAACTGGGGAATCTTTGGGTTTGGTGAGTTTGCTGTTGCAGGAACCGCACAAAGCTCAGTGGTTTCCGTTCTCAGGGCTCAGCATGGGGATGGGTTTCAATTCACATGCATTCATTCACCCTCCCCCAGGATTTCCCCTGAAGGTTGGAAGTTGTCATGGGACCTTGAGTCCAAAGCTTTCATTTCTGCCCTGTTTGGCGTTGTTGGGATGTCATGTGGTGCTCAGCTAAACTGAACCTTCAGGAAAGATCAGGGAAGGAGAGCAGGAGGGTGAAAGGGCAGAAGTTTTCCCAGACATGGTGAAGGCATCCCAAGGCCATTTTGTAAATCCTGGCTGCGTTAGCGAGGCAACGAGGCAATAGCAGCTGGAAGCAGGTTGGAGGGAGACATGGAGGTAAAAAGAGTTTGGAAAGCAGGAGTCAGAGTTGAACTGTGTTTCACCCGCTCTGCTATTGCTGGAATACTACTTTAAAATGAATTTTATGAAATCTCAAATAAATATCATGAATGCTGCCAAACTGTGATTTCTCTGTCAGGTTCAGGGCAAGGTTTTGTTCCCCTTAAGGCTGGGCCTATGATAGAAAATATTTGCTCCTTCACTTAGTTTTCTAGCCCTTGTGACTGTAGAGAAAAGCTCACAGCTGCATCCCAGATATATTCTTTAAGTTAAAAACATGAAGATAAAGCAACAAATCCACAGATGTATTAAACTATATTTTTATTATGATTTTTTCTCAATGCCAGTCCCATGACTTTTGTGGTTTAGAGTGGGGTTTGTAACTTCTGAATTCCAGAGACCTCAGTTGAGATCAGGGTCATAGTGTGACCTAGCTACTGGTTCGATAGCAAAAGCTTCATGCAGCCCTAGCTGTTGCTAACTGTGCTGTGATAGCGTTTTGAAAAAGACCCAAAACAACAGAGAAAAAAACACGTTTGAATCTCAAGGACAGTACAGCTGCAACATCCCGTCCTTTTGACTTTGTAGTTAACAGGAGCAGGGGGTCTGCTGTGGTTTGAATTTTATCTGTGTGACATCAGTGCTGTCGGTGAGCGACACCCTCCTGATGTGAAAGCGCGTTGTTTTGCAGGAGCCAGGCCAAAGAGACTCCAAAGGAACAGCATGGACAGCTTAGACCTCCTGAAGTTCCCTTCTGAAAAGGTAAGCAAAGATGTCTGGCCTTGAAGATTAAGTATCAGTAGGAACCTGTAGTGGCTTGTTGACTGGCTTCATTTGCAGGGAAGTATGCAATTAGCAGATATCATTGGAGTCAATGGGATTAACCAAAGAGGGTTTCTGGAGAGCTTGGAGGAGAGGAGCAGCTGGTCTAACTAAAAAGGCACTTAACAACTGAAAGCTGAAAAAGCCACTTCTATGCTTTTTTGGAAAAAGCCAGCCCTTTATTGAGGGGATAATCATTAGCATTTTAGCCCCTTTAGTGGCTGGTGGCAAATCTCAGTGCCTTATTAGCCCAGCGGAGCGCTGCATTCAGCACAAGTAGGGGAGGAGAGGTCAGAAGCAGGAGATGGTGCGTTGCAGGAGGCAGAGGGTGTTGTTCCAAGGGGCTCTAGGGATTGCCTCTGCTCTGGTTCGCTGCTGGAAATGTCAGATCCAAGCAGATCAGCATTTTCTGAGTCTCCCCAGGGCAAAGGCTGTTTCTACAGTCAGCTGGGAGTCGCTGAACCTTTCCACCTACAAGGATCTTTTAAGTTTCTGCGAAGATTCTGCACAGGATCGCTGCTGCTGCCATGGGGCTCTTGCAAGAGCATTTTGGATACAATTCCCCTTTCTCCCCCTGCTGCGGCTCCTAGGGAGAGCTGATTACAGTCATGGGAGAGGGTTGTTTGCTTCAAGCTTGCTATGGTGAGGGTGATAAGATTATGAAGAATAAATCAGTGGGAGTGAACTGTGATCTTTCCAGAACCCTCTCATTATTGTCTCACCCTCTCTGCCCTTTGTTTCTGCCAGAGATAGCCTTAAAAGTCAGCAGGGACCCCTGTTACCACACAGGCCAGGAACTCTTGTCCAATGCCTTTGCACGGAGTTGTGTGTCTGGCCAGAATGTATCTGCCAGGCTGCACCCGTGTTGGCTCTGAACGCCCCAGCAGATAGAGGGAACGCTGCTTCCTTGATCATCCTGCTCTCTCCAGCCTTTGCCTTATTCCTTGTTTTGAGCTTCTCTGGTTTTAGCTCCCAGCCATTGGTTCTTGTTTATTCCTCTCTCTACCAGACTAAAAATCTCTTTATTGCATGCTGGTTTTTACCCTGAAGGTGCTTACGTGCCTTAATTGAGTCATCTATTCTTTTTGTCATGAACTAAACAGTTTGAGGCTTCTAACTAAGGCAGTAAAGCATTGGAAGGCAGTCTCTTTCCAATTCTGAAATCCACTTTTGTGGCAGCCCTTCAAAATGTGGACACCGGCCTGGCTGCAGTTGGTCCCATCAATAGCATCTAGGGAAATGAATCTTTCCTTACTTGTTCTCACTATTCCTGTTTGTACTGCAAGGAATGGAAAAGTCATTTTGGCTACAGCATCCCACTGTGCTATTGGTGTGCTGTGAATTCAGATCCTGTTCTGTGTCCTTGGCTTTCTGGTGTATGTGCCCTAAAATCCCAACCTCATGGGCCCTTGGGTCATCTCCTGAGCTGTGCTCAAGCATCTTTCACCTGCATGTAGTTGCTGCAATGAGGACACCTTAGGGAGTCCTCTCAGTGCTTTATGTATGATAAAAAGGGTGGTTTGCAGCCCAGAAACAGCTAAGCCCAAAGCAGCAAGCAGGTTTAGGCACTCAGTTCCCACCAGTTACATGTAAAGTGCCTGGTACCTTTAATAAGTGTCTTTGGAGCTGTACGAGGGACTGCTGTTGTGATAATACAGGCAGGGCCATTAACCCGTATTTTGACAGAGAACAGATAGAGTTGTGTGGTGGGTCTTATGTCTTAAGGAAGGGAGTGAGAATGGAGGAGCCAGGCATAGTGCAGGGCCTGAAAAAGCAAAGAGAAGGAGCTACAGTAAGAAGGGACAAAAACTAGAATTCAGGAGATGTGTAGTCTGTCACCTCATTTTCCCCATGCATTATATGGGGGTGATAATCCTCTATTTTGTATGGCCATGGGAGCACTGAGCACAAGCCTTCTAAGAGAGCGAAGGAGGACAGCAGTGAGAGAACAGGGGACTGCTTGTAACCACCTGCTGTAGTTGGTCATGTTACCCTGCGGTCCCCATGCGCTTCTGGTAGCATGAGGGTTGGCCAAAGAGCTGAATCGGACTCCAACCATTCATTTTAATCTGCCTTTTAGGAAACTGTTGGGTAAGGGCTCTTCTTCTTGATGAAGCCAGTGGGAGGCACTGAGGCAGGCAATGCTCTGTGTGTGCTGGGAACCAAATCCTGGAGGTGGGAAATGCTGTGGAGCACTTCCATGTTCCTAGCATAGCCATGTTCCCTGGGGCATGGTTGGGTTATCCATGGTTCAGTGTGGGCTGCAGCACGGTTGGGTGCTGGGAGGAAGTGAAGATACAGCAAGTGCCAAGAGTTTGGTATTCTGGGCAAGATGAGCTTGCTGCTTTGGAAGAGGTTTTTATGAGTGCAGTTGCCAGAAATTACTAGCAGCGGTGACTGCTTCTGAGCCTTTCATCTGTCATTCCCTATGCCTGTAAATAAACCAGCCATGCCTCTACCTCCACACCTGGGTTTTTTAAGAGGATGCTACTTTTCCCTGACTTCTCCCTGTGGATAAGTTGACTACTGTGTGTTGTTTGGGTCATGCTACCTCTCCACTCATTAAAATCACCCGCTGTGGAGATAGGCAAAATGTCCTCATTCAAGCCGGTGTGTCATGAGTGGCAAATCGCACCATCTAAACTCCGCGTTAACTTCTTGATTGTGTCTCCTGTTCTGTGGATACTTGCCAACAGATCTCCACATAAACCTGAGACTAGCAATTTGTGCAGTGATTATTTCTTGCTTTCCCAAGGACCAGAATGGGGACAGCCATCATGTGCGAGACCTGAAGATCCCTGGAAAAGAGTTCTTGTCATTACCTGCAAGGTCAAGGAAATACCGGGAGCACCAGTCCAGTTCAGAGAGAAAGTCCCAGGGGTCAAGTACATCGCCACTGGATACCAGTGAAGTCCGAGTCCAGGTGTCACAGTCGGTAGGAACATGTTTTTTTTTCTCCAGTACTGATCTGGGAGTTTCTTATAGCATGTTCGTTCTTCATTTCTAACCTGGTACGGGGGTGACAGTGTGGCCTGTTGGCTGGATAACAGAGCCTGCAGATAGCTCTGCAGTTGACTGGGCAACTGTAGGCAATCATTCTGCCTTTTTGAGCCTCAGTTTCACTGTCCATTAAGAACAATGGTACCAACCTCCATCATGAACTGGTTTATGAGAGCTTGATATTTAGTGCTGGTATTGGTAACCTCCTCTCGGGGGATGAGAGTTTAGACCTGAACTTCCCTGAGTTTGGGACTGTCAGGATGTGATGCCTTGAATTCCAGAAGAACACAGCTATTTGGAGCCCTTGCTGTGTGGAGGCTGATCAAGTCAGGCTTGTTGGGGTTCATGGCGATTGGGCTTGTTGCCTTCTAGAAACAGAGCCCTTTTCAGGTTTTTGATGAGCAACCAAAAATGCTAGTTGCCTTTGCCAAATCTGGGACCTTAGGTATTGTTCCCTCTCATCTCCTGATTACATTGATGGTCTCCAGGGTCGCAGTGTGCAGAGTGGTCTCTTTGAATTCATCAATCATTAGGCAGAGATGATAGAAAATTGTTGTCTAGGAGCTTCTCTTTGGAAGCAAGCGAGGTGGAGCATGCTTCCTAAAGAGCAGAAGCTGGCAAGAGGAGCTGACCCTAATGTCAGTGATTTATGGGTTACTGGCATGCAGCCAGTCCTGTGTTGGGTGTTGAAGAGCTCTGTCTGTGCTTGGCTCCCCAGAAGGTGGTGGGCATCTATGTCCTGGAAAGCTCTCCACGTGCCTTTTTGATGTCTTTAGCTGAACAATTGAGCTGTTTGTTAGGCCGTTATCTTCCAGTTGTGTTGGTGTTTATGTTGTGACACATGGCAAATACAATGTACTGGAGAGGTTTCCTGCAGCTGTGTTGGTTTTGTTCTCAGTCCTGGAGACAGGGATCACACCCACAAATTGATGGCACATTTCTGGATCGTGGGAGGGGGCTTGGAGATATTTGAACTCAGTGATCTCAAGTGAGAAGCCCCAAGTCCTCAGCTTGTTGTTGCCAGGAGATATGGAGCATAACAGCAAAGATTTAATGATCGCATGGGTGCTTGAAAGTATTCGGGCTTTTACTTAATACTGAGACTGTAACACACTATCACAGTCCTGTGATCATGCAGTGATTCCAGATGGAATAAATCCAAGCCAGGAAAGACAAGCCTATTTTTTCTTGGCATTTAAGAAAAGCGAAATAAAATATTTTCATGCGAGGTAAGAAAGGGTCTGAGCTGCAGAGCTTGGGATGAAGCCTGCCTGTAGAGTGGTGATGCTTGAAAGTGTTTCCAGCACTGAGTCCTTTGTTCCTTGTCTGCGGATCACGGGGAGAACATATCCTGCTCTACCTGTGTGCATGTGCATATGTACACATCCCCTTTTGACCACAGACATTCCTGATTTTCAGTTCTCTGACCACTGGAGACAGGATCTTTACACCAGCTGGGGTTTTTTTTTTGACTTCTCTGAGCTCATTCTTCGTTCCCAACAGTGCTTGTGGAAATGGTCTAATAGGAAAAGCATTTCCTACTGCTCACCGGTGCAAACATGATCATTGAGAAGGAAAACAAAGCTCATCTGAGCCAGAAAGGAGACAGCAGCACAGGGCCATCCAAGGCAATACAAAGGCAGAAAAAAACCCACTTCTGCCAGAAATAGTCTTGTATTTTTAACTCAGACGTTCAGCCAGAAAACAAACAAAAGTCATGCTCCATCAAGAGCAAGGCAAAAAGCATTCCTCAGGAGCGTAGTTGTGAGTACATAAGCTGTGTCTAAGGAAAGGCCCATGGGACGTTGCCAGCCGCCAGTGACCTCGTGACAGTACGCATGGGGTTTTGGTGAATGTCCGTGGAAGAGCACCACGGGAGGTGCCTTTCGGACACCTGGGGTACATGCAGGTTCCTGACTCTGATGGAAGTGTGTGAGCAGGCGAGGGACATCCTGCTCCTCCCAGCCTTCAGGGGGTGGGAGGCTGTGCAGCAGGGATGCAAAGCCCAGGGTTTGCTCTCGCAGAGGGGTGGCTCAGGCTCTGCCTGACTGCTGCTGTCATCTTCTTGCACCAGCTGTTCTCCCAAAGCCTCTTCCCTGTGTGCCCTGCCTTTGCAGTGGGTGTGTGTTAGCTCCCCGCTTGCTCTGGGTTTGTGAGCTGAGCCCTCTAAGTCCACGTTTAGTTCAGTTCCCAGGCATGCCTGGTGCACATGGTAGCGAAACAGCATAGAGTGCATTCAACAGGATATGCAGAGCAGTAGCGTGTAGGAAAAAAAAGGTTATCCTTGCAGACACTAAACATGTCCCGTTTTATCCCAAAAGAGAATAGGTCAATGCACTCAACAGTGCTTGTGGCTGGAGGAGGAGGACGACTGCCTGTCTTACATTTTAAAGAATGCCCCTTATTTGTTATCTAATGGACCATAGTCCATATCCCATAAAAATGACAGTGACAAGTGTTTTATTGGATTTTTCTTCAGGCCAGTAGCTACACAGAGTTATGTAGCACTATCAGGGTTGTGGTCTCTGTAGGCAGGTGCTCTGAATGGCAGAGGGGAGTTTGCTTGGCAAAATGCAGGTGGGACACCGAAGCCTCCCAGCACTGCTCTCAGTGGGGCATCCTGCCGTCCTTCCTTGCCAAGGAGGCTGGAGAGCTCCCAACTAGGTTTTGCCACTGCCACAAAGTGAAGGCAGATGTATTTATATCCTCTTTCCTAAAGTTTTCTGAAACACCCTCAGAAATCCAGCAGCTCCCCAGAAGCCAGAGCCGAAGAGGCTCAGGAGGCATTTGAAGTTCTGCCCTGATCCCTGCAGTGCCTGGCGGTGCTGCGTGCATGCTGTTTGTCCAGGCATAGGGGTAAAGGGTCTGTCACCCCTGTTGCAGGCAGCAGAGCCTCACCGGCACATGGCTTACACCAGCTGGTTGTCTTCAGACCGTGCCCTGCCACACATGCTATACCCTCCAGAAAGGGCTCTTTTGCCAGGAGAATGTCTCTGCAGTACGTTCTGGTGGACAAGGCTGGGTCACTTCAGGTGAATTTTGTTTTGTGTTGGTGCTCCCAGCTGATGGTTAAGCCAGCCTGACTTTGTAGCGTAGGCCCGACCTCAGAACCTTTAAAGTCAGTGTTGTCCTGGAGGTACTTGCCAAAAGCAAAGCAACCCATTGCCTTGTGTTCTGTGTTTGTGCCCATCTGTCAGGGCTACCAGGGCCACCGTCGGTCTGTTGTATGGGAGTGTGGGTGGGCTTTTTTGAAAAGCTGTAATTCCTGTCCATGTGAGACTTTTTGAATCAAATGTAGCAAACCCCACCCCAGATGGGAGAGAAGCTTTCCCAGGTCAGGCTGTTCAGACAAGAATCCCCCCAGATTCCTCGTTTTGTGAATGCTCAAAGCAAACACCCTCTTTAATCCATCAGTAGACAGTAAGTCCTTAATTAGAGGTGAGCTCTAATAGTTGATTTAAGGTGCTTTTATGGGATGCCACAATACCCGCTGTCCCATCAGAAGGCGTGAACTCAGACTGCGCACGCAGTCCTGTGTGCTGCTCTCCCACAGTTGTTTTGTAGGGGGGAACCGAGGCTGTGTGCAGGGCTGCCCAGGAAAAAAAAATGCATCCCAGGACTCCCAGGCCCCAAGCTGAGTGATGCAATCTCTGGATAAGTCCTGCTGTCAACACAGCCACTGACCTCCTTCCAAAGAGGCCTTACTGCAGCGGGCAGGTCCCTGGGACAGGGAGGACCTGTGGGTGCAGTGCCTGAGTCAGAGCTCCCGGGTTCACAGCCCATCTCTGCCACTGGCTGCCTCTTGTTTACCTCCCTCTTCCCTATCTGTGTGACGGGGTAATGCTGCTTCTCTGCCTACCCTGGGGAGGTTACAGAGGCGTGATGATGGCTGTAAAGTTGTTTGAGCTTTGGATGGCAGGAGCTGTGGTGGTGTTATTAGCATTGGTGATGATGATGCTAATTACTGAGCTGCTGGGAAACTCCCCATGGGAGGAGGCGGGAGAGGGGAGGGGAGGCAGGGAAAAGTAAAGGGAGGCGAAGTGAGCTTGGGGATGGAGAGAAGCCTGTCCCTGCTGGCAGCTCTGTTGGGCCCTGGGAGAAAGGCTCAGCCTGTTGGTAAAGCTGAGGGGATGCTGGGATGGATAGGAGAAGCCATGGCCCAGGTGCTGCATAAGGTAGGAGAGCGTGCCAGAGTCCACAGCAGGTCCCTCTGCGCGGCTTAGACCTTCCTGCCACTGCTGAGTAAGATGCTGGTGTTGCACATGACAGAGAGCTCGTGCAGGAGGGTTGTGTCATTGGCGGGGCAGAGACGGGCTTCCTTACCCCTTCGTGGCCCTGTGAAGTAGGAGAATTTCCCAGCCATGGCTTGTGGTTGCTGGGAGGATAGGGACCAGCACTGCCTGGGTCTGGGGGACAGGCAAGGGCAGGGTCCTCTTCACCTTTGAGGTCAGGTCTGGAGCTCCCGTGGGAATACTCAGGGCTGTGCCTGGTTCTCCACAGGCAGGGAAAAGGTGGGTTTGATCTGGGAGAAGCTGGTGAGGTAAGATGCATTCGGCCGCATTTTCTCTGTTGCGGCAGAGCCCTGAGCAAAAGTAGCGGCATTAGAGCTCGGTCCCTGTGCCTGCAGTTGCGGGCAGCCAGATCTGAGTGCTCCCTGGGACACGTGCACCGCACACCTTCTGAGTTTTCCCTCTTTTAAAAGTAATATCAAAGCAGAAGGGTTTGTACCACATGAAGCTTGCAGACATCAAAGGCAAGCTCATAAATTTAACCCCTCTGCTCTGCTGTGGAGAAGGCCATAACGCTCTGGCTCTTGATTGGCTTGGTAACAGCTGTATTTTAGAAGGTTACTAGAAGGATGGGATTTTTCTAACACTTCAGAAATATGAGGGGTTTTGTGTCCCTCACCCTGCCCTCTGAGAGAGCAATCGCTGTGGAAAAGGGAGAGGGTCTGTGGAAGGAAGGGGTTGTGTATTCCTGAAAGGACTGCCTGGGGAGAGGGGCTGGGGACCTGCCTCAATTCTGGGCCTTGTGTTTAAAGTCAGCACCGAGCTAAAGTCTTGGAGGTCAATGGGACTGTGCATGTGCCAGAGTTCAAGGGCTAAATCACTTTATTGGGTCAAGGTCCAAGAGCTGGAGCAAAAACCACGGAGAGAGGTAGGGATCAAACCCAATCCTCTGCCCTCCTTGGGGATCACTGGACTCACCTGGACTCTCCTCTTCCCAGGGGAGTGCATCAGCTCGAGAGAGCACTTCCTTGCTCTTCAAACCTGTCTTCCACCTTGTCCTCAGCAAAGACTGTTTACAGTCGAGAGAAAGAGGAGCCGTGTTTGATTGCAGTGATGACTTGCAGAGATGGATTGCTGATGTATTTAGACACTGAACAATTTGCAAGCACACTGCATTGCCAAACATTCCCTAGGACAAATGTTTTTATAAGACCTTTTTTTACGATTACAGTGAGAAGCAGCCATAAAAGACGGGAAAATGTTGTAGATCATACCCTCCTGCCCCGAAGGCAGGTTGCCAGAGCTCTTTTGATGGTTTGTCTCTCACAATTTACTAGGGGATTGTCCGGTTGCAGGAGCGATACACAGAGCAGATGCTCGTGGTTGCCCCTCTGCCTGGCTTGCAAGTTCAAGAGTTCAGTTCCTGGTGTCACTGGGCAAGCAGCAGAGCTGGAGGGCAGCGTGGCATCCGTGGCAGAGCCAGGCAGGGAGGACCTGCCTGCTTCTGCTGAATCGTGTGTTGTCCAGGCAGCACGAGGATGTCAGATGCCCCCATCCATCCCCTGTGGCTTCGCTGTGGACTGCAGAGTTGGCCAGGTGGATGCAGGTGTGCAAGGGTAAATACAGCCTCCGGGGCTTCCTCCCAGACACTTGCGCCGTGGCCCCAAAGAATCTTTTCCCTGGTCGTCTTGTATTTTTTGATACTTTTATTGTATGTCTTGTATTAAACTGATACTTCCTTGCAGTCCCTCAGGAGCCTGACCATAGGGGGCTGCACCAGGCAGCCTTTGCTGCTTTATGGTGGCTGGCTGTGCATCTTCCCTCTCTTTCAAGATGAGGTAGCCTCTTTGTCTCATTGATGTGTAAACTACCGCAATGCAAGGGGAGTGCAAATGCACACCCTCCTTTATCCCACAGCCTTTATGTTTTGTTTAACTGCATGGGTATAATTATGCCATTATCGTTGGTCAGACTTTCTGGTGTAAACGTGCTCCGAGACCGGGAGCAAGGGGGATGGAGAGGAAGAGAGAAGCCAGAGTCAGGGAGAGGCAAGGTGGCTGCTGCTAAATTTAAGACGGTTCCTATGACACCTGGAGGCTGCTGTGCTGGTGTCAGTCCTGTTGGAACTGAGCAGGTAAACACTGAGCTGCAGCTCATTCTTGTAATGCTTTATCTTCCTGTTCAGTTTGTGGGACCTTCTGTAGTGCTTTGGGCAGATGCAGACCTGGCAGAGAGGCTGTGCCGAGATATTTCCTAGCTGGAGGTAGGACGTGCTGGAAAACTTCCTGGAGGGCTCGAGTCTGACAGGTATCAGGAGGCTCTTCCAGGGATTTGGGCTGTTCGGAGAAGCAGCCGGTGACCTGGTTGCCTCCCCAGGGTCATAAATTGTCTGACCTTTCTTTCCATACGTCTGTATTGAGTCTTTTTGTTAAACTCCAGGGCCCTTTTCTTTAGCTGCTCTTCTCTGACTCAGATGGGCTGGTTGCACAGATGCTGCATGAGCCAGGAGAGTTTTAAAAAACGCTCTCCCAAGTCTAGAGGTGCAGCAGAGACAGCAAAGCCACAGCCAAGACTCTCATGAGTTTTGCGATGCAGGGCCCTGACACACGCTGTTCCTCGCTGGGACTTTGGTGCTATCATGGGAGGCCGGGAAAAGAAAATCTCTGCAAAGTAACTGCATGGAGATGGTGGGGGGAGGCAATAGCGTTTTCTGGCTTGCACTGCCTCTGCTGCATTCATTGCCTCAGAAGTAAATTATCAGTTTCTTCCTTAAATATTAACTGCTGCCAGGTAATGAATTCCCCCTCTCTGTTTTATAATGGCACTAAAATTGGGAATTGCCTTGGTTTTCTCTGTAATTATCCAATGACAGCATGTGAGTGAGAGGGAGGCACGGCAGAGCTGGGCCTCGCGGGCTCCGCTGCAGGCAAGTGTCGTGCCTGAGGGACTGAACCCAGGCACGACCCTTCCCAACCGGCAGCTCCGGTGTGCGGGGCTGGGGCTGCGCAAGCAGTTACGCGAGGCTTATGGTTTTACGATCCTTCATTAAGTTACTTTTTCTCATGCAAAGGGGCGGGTTTGGGAGGTAGGCTAGCATACACAGTTGGAGTAAAAGCCAGAATTACCTGCCAGGCTCCTCGGCATCCCGCAGAGGAGAGAAGCTGGTCCTGGTGAGGTGTGGTTGGGAGACTGTGTGGGGAGGGAGCAGCGTCCCTGGCAGGGAGAGGAGAGGCAGGAGCCGTCCTCATCCTCCAGAGTGCTGGGGCCAAATGCTGTGCTTGCCTCTCTCTGGGCACCCCCCTCCTCACTGCGCATAGCACCTGCATTTTGGACAACTCTGTGACTTGAGGTTTGGCTTTGTGAGAGACCAGCTGTCTTCAAGGAGCCGTGCACAGTTCCCTGCACTCGCTCTGCACAGCAGTCCGTGTTGTGCCAGCCCAAGGCTTTTCCTTTGCATCCTCTGCCTTGCTTATCTGGGTGGCCAGAGCAGGCTTCCTTAAAATCAGCCCTGCAGAGTCCAGAAATGGGAGTCCAGAGACTCTGCCTTAGATGCCTCGGGCGTAATGTAGACGGCTGCCTGGCTTGATTTGAGAAGCAGCGATCATCTCTTCTACGCACAGCTTTTGCTTATGAGAAGGATACGGGCACTGGCTGCTTTAACCAGCCTTTGCAGCCAGGTCCCAGGGGTGTCTCTGCTCAGAGCAAGGGGCTTTTCAGCACCGAGGAGACTCTCAGTTGATGCTGTTTTCATTTTGGAAAAATGACAGCTCTGCTATGGAACCATTGAATGTGCAGTGAATGTTTTGGACATTTCTTAATTTAAGCCAGAAAAAGGCCAGACTGTGATCTCTGGGTCACCTGTGAATATTTGACCCTTTTGGGTGCTGAAGCAGGAGAAGTGACCCCTACAAGGTGCGCTACACAGCATAGGACAAGCGTTAACTATTCTCTCCCCTTTGTCCTGCAGATGATATGGAGGACAAAAGCTAAGTAGAAAAGAGAACCTGTCACCACTTAAGAGGCAGATAACTCCCACTCGCTCTGTGGGCCAGGACTGATGTCGGCAGGACAGGTGGTATCTGTATGGGCCCCATCAGTATCCTTTATCTGGGGTGGTGACGGGTTGAGGACTGCCTGCTCAGGGCTCGTCCCAGAGCTGCCCTTGCAGTGACCTGCCCCTGTTTTCCCCTGAGCAGAAGCAAGGCAGAGGTATCGCTGCCTCTGTGCCTTGGTGTCAGCCCCTAGGCCTTATCATCGGTGAGATACTTCAGTGCTTAATGTCCCAGACGTAAAGGTGCATTCCTTAGCTTCCCGTCTTCGGGATATTCTTGTTACTGGTACACCCCCTTTCTGGTTCTTCCCACTATGCCTGTCCCTTGTTTCTCCTCCTCCCAGACCGAGGTCAGGTTGTGAATCAAAGCTGTGCTGTGGAAAGGAGAGAGGAGGCAGGATTTAACACAAGCCTGTGCTTGTGCGTCAGCCGCATGCAGAAAAAAGAAACAGAATGGCTGCCCCACGTGCAGGATGGCTGTCCAAGCCCTCAGCTGTGCAGAAGTTACACCAAGGAACCCTAAGGTCTGGATGCTTCTCGTATCCCTTGGGCTGAGGATCAGGGGGAATGTGGGAAAGCATGTCAGAGAACCCCATATTCCATCCGTAACTGGCTAAGTGTGGAGGCCAGTTTTGGAGCTAGAAAACTGTAAGAAAGAGCCTCCTACCAGAGGAACCTGCTCTAGGAAGGAGGCAAAAACTGAACCGGTTCTCCAAGGTCCCCCAGCAGACCCTTGTTGGAGGCTACGACAGAAGGTCTGCAGACCGGCTAGTCCAGCGGTCCAGGCTGGAGCTGACTAACCAAGCTACCGAAATACATTGTTCTTCCCCTGACTCATTGTAACTGAGTTTTCAGTTATTGGCACTTTGAAGCCATAATTGAGGTCTGCTTTCGTCCTTGCACAGCCTTTTCTCCCAGAAAATTGTCAGCCGTCAAGTGGTACGAGACAGTAAAAGAGACGTTACACTCACCATTTCCTAGAAACTGTCACTTTAAAGAGAACAATACTAAAAACAGGGATGAATTGAAGCCAGACCCAGAGCAATAAAACTCGAAATGTTTGACTTCTCTCAAAATCTGGAATTCTTCATTCATTTCTAGGGTCTCTGCCGTGCCTGGGGCACTTTATAGATTCACAGTTTTGGCCTCTTGCATTTAATAAACTGCACATGCCAAAAGAGCTTAAAAAAAAAAATCTTAGCCCAGGTTCTCTCTGGATGTAAATCAGCATAACTCTGCTTAAATCACTGGAGCTGTGATGACACAGGGGCCTCTGGTAACTGGGGATTTTGTTTGGTTTTCTTGGACGACTGTCTCTTGCCCAGGCAAATGTGAGTGCAAGAGGTAGCAAGGCTGTGCCTGTGTTTCACCGGGGTGCCAGCAGTGACCTGTATCTGTGGCAGCGCTGGGGGGTCTGAGCTCCCAGCCATGGCTGGTGGGATCTGGCACGTAAGGGAGCACCCGATGAATCCAGCTGGTCTCTGTGCATGGACTGAGGCTGGGAAGGGAGCATGGTCTGGCTGTGCTTGCTGGAGCTGTGCTGTGTGCTTTTCTATCGCTTGGTGGGTCTACACAGATAATCTTTTCTGTACCGGTAACTTGTGTTTCTCTTTAAATGAACTACATTTAAAAACAGGGAAATGTACCCTAATAATATGGGGTTTGGGTTTCATTTAAGGACAGACCTGTAACAGTGCACGAGCCTGTATGATCAGACCAGTTTTGTCTGTACCTTATCTTTGATAGTGGCTGTTACCAGCTGCTGGTCGGGGCTACGGTGCTGGAGGTTCTCCCAGAAGACGCAAACACAGCCCAGCCTTGGGGCGAGTTTGGCTTTTGTCTGTTATTGCCCAGCTTTGGGGAGGCCAGATTGCAGCCTGTGAGCAGCTTGTCCCGTGTGGTCACTTGGGCTTCCTGCCCAGAGGCCACCTCGCTGCCTTCGTTCATCACCAGCGCAGCTCCGTCCCCAGAGTTCGTTGGTGATCGAGCAGGAGTGTTCAGTGACCCAGGGGACAGGCAGTAACCTCCTCTGGTAGTAGTTTGTTGTCTAACCCACTGCTTATGGATAGGCATGGTCCCATCCAATGCCAGTCCTCTCTTCTGGATTTAGGGTAGTCTAGGGGTGAGCGGAGGTTTCGGGGTCTCTCTGGGCTGTCCTTGTGTCTGTGCTTGGACTAGGTGCAGGAAACTGAGGCTCCCTGGGAGCTGGCTGAGGGTCCTCCACGGTTGCAGGAGTAAGGAGAAGGATGTGAATCCATAAATCAAAAGAGCCTGAAATGAGGAAGGTGCAAGTGCTGTTTCTTGGAGCTGTCATGATAAAAAACTGTCATGGCAGCAGGAAAGCTCCCTCTCCCCCGTATGAGTGTGAATGCAGCTGTCGGCGGCGGGGGAAACGTCAGGGTTAGAGGTGCAGGCAGGCAAATCCCAGCTGGACAGGAGAAGGTCACCCTGCTTTTGGCAGTCATTGCCGGCTGCCTGCTGGGCAGGGCACAACCTGTGGCCGGGGTTAACGTGGCAATCACGAGCCTCTGCTCACACCTCACCTTCAGCCTGCGTCCACATTTCCCATTAGCAGTGCTATTTTTGAGCCTCACAAGGCGATTAACACCAATTAATCTAAAAAAGCCTAAATAATGGTTTTTCAGAGCCCCGGGCTCCTTCCTGTTCCCTATGCGGCCCCAGAAGACTGCAGCCCGAACCTGGCAGAGAGCTGAGCCCATTTAAATGCTTCATGCGCAGGGACTGCTGGGGAAGCTTCTTGGGGAGATGTGCAATTAGAGAAGGGCCCTGAACAATCCCATGGATCCAACTTTTCCATCCTGGTTCGTGGCCTCTGTGCTGCAGCGAAAGAGGTGCAGTTCCCTGCAGTGCTTGTTATGCTGGAGGAGAGGGGGAACCAGCTTCTGCAGATCGGTGCAGCCCTCTCGAGAGCCAGCGAAGACTGAGACCACTGAATATGCTTGGGTGCAGGAGGTGCAACTCCCCTGAGATGTGCAGAAAAGTCCCTGGAGGAATTTTTGCCTGTATCTAAAGCCGTTTGCATCCTAGTATTCTCTGGGCACTGTCATGTGGAGCAAATCAGCCTCCCTGCCTTTGCCTTCCCCAAACGGGTTGTCGTTTCATCTTGCCCTTTTAAACAGCATGTACCAGAGCAAGAGCTGCTTTTTGCTGATAGGAGAAGCTGTTCCTGTGTTTGCATGTGATTTTTGTCTTACCTGTTTAAGCTCTTCTGAGAAGGACCGTGTCTGACCATTGCTGAAATGGTAAACCCACGGGTACGGGCCCCAGGATCCCCCCCCAGCAGGGCCAGGATGTCATGTTTTGTGGGGTGCCTTGCATAACAAAGCCTTGATCTTGAGCGCAGCCTTCAGGCATTACTGGAGTAGGAGTAAATAATAATTAAGATTTGGGCGTTTGCTGCAGTGAAGGGTGTTTATATGAAGGTTAGATGTGCGTTATGGGTGCTAATGTAGATGGGCGTGTGCGGATCCACCAACTAACTTCACCCGATCTTTACCACCCCTGGTAAAGGTGCTGCATCTGTTCAGCTGCTTTTTAAAACAATGCCGTGCTAAGAGCAAGTAGGTGTCTAAATAAAAGTATGTTTCAAGAAAGCAGCACCATTTTGGCAATCCAGAGACAAGTAGGCTTTTTTGCAAAGCGTTTTCAAAGCAAATTGTCAGTAGGTTCCAATTTCAGATGCACCAAGTGCAGTATATTGTGGGGAGGAGGGCATATCTGCTGCTGGGGGAGCGTTGGATCATTTCCATCGCTGAAGAGGAGCGTCTGCTTCACTGGCAGCGGGCTTATAGGCACCTGTCTCCTCCATCACCTCCTACTCCTTGTAGGGCTGGAAGTGGGGAGGTGGTGGTGCGGTCTAGTGGATAGAGTAGGTGACTGGGAGTTGAGCGCTATATATTAACCTTGGCTTCTGTGCTAATTAATCAAGAATATGGGTTATATCCTTTAAAGCAATGGAGTTATTTCGGTTTAGCAAATTACTGCTGCTCAGCTGAGACTCAACAGCTGAGCGTGGTCCTAGTTCCACCCCCCTCCAACTGCAAAGTAAATCACTGCAACTAGCTCCGGCTAAAACGCTGTGCTTTGCTGCTTGGGTGTGTAACGGTGTGCGTGGCCAGGTACCGCAGCTCTGTGTGAGGGTGAGTGTTGGTTACTCTCCAAGAACTTACTGCTTGCTGGTATCTGCCTATAACCTGACTTGTTTTGAGCAAGTAGTTCAGGTTCACTCCCAGTTTTGGTATTTAAGGGATGCTCCAGGTTTTTGGGCCAAACTGGCCTCTGGAGCTTCCCAACTTCTTCCGTAGACTGGAGAGACTGACCTGGAATGATAATGCTTCTAACTTGTCTCCTTGGTTAGTAATTTAAGCTTTAGACGCTAAATCTAGGCTTGCGTGTTTCTATTAAATGGTGACAGGGAAACCCAGACTGGCAACGGTAAATGCTGTCAAAACCTGTGTGGAAAAGTTGCTACATGAACTACAGAGTATTGCTGTAGCTCTTTGAGGACTGTTTGAATAAGCTGACTAATATATTGCCTCTCAAAGAGAAGCCAGAAGTAATTTGCATGCCATGGGTACACTGGTCTCAGCAGTGAGGGCTGGCTACCTGACCTGTGATTTCAGCGTAGGTAATAGTATAGCTGGGGAAAAATTGTAAATCCAGAATTAATAAGGTTGTTGCACAAAGTGGCCAAATCTGAGCACCTTGGCACTAGCTTTCAGGCAGTCGGATCGGCACTGCAAGTAGCAGAGGTGTCAGTAACACTTCAGCCAGACACCCACGCAGGCCTGCCACGCTCCGTCTCAAAATAAAAGCGAAAATGATATTGTCACCTGCTATTGATCCAAAGGCATGGATTTAAGCCACGTGTGGCAGTAGGGCATGCTCCTAACAGGTCAGCAGTTACTGTATTAAGGAAGCAGGGAGCGTGGGTGAGTTATTTTGGTTTTGTTTGAAACAATAAAACCCAAGTTATTTGAAATCTTAACAACAGAACCAGCTTTTAGCACCAGCGTTTATAGGGATGAGTGGGCGAGTTGTTTAAAGGAAAAAAAAAAAGATCTTTGAAAACAGTCCAAGTAAGGGTGATAATTTCATCCTACAAGGAAAGCGCGGTGTGCACGTCCTGTGTTTGAGCAGTGTGTGTATGGTCTGCACCAGGGGCTGTGGCTATGCAGTTTGCAAAACACACTGAAGGGCACGCGCGTGCCGAGGGCACACTCGGGCGCGCACACTCGCAGCTGCCTGGTGTGAGAGCTGGAATCTGAAGTTGCAGGTGGTGTCTCTGCAGGTCACGGACGTTTCACTTGCTTTCCTTTGCTGCATCCTAAACCCACATGCAAAAAGTCGTTTCCTCTTGCTGTTCCAAGCACTGACTTCTTGTGTGTGGGCTCTGCTCCTGTGTTATACCTGCCTTCAGCATTTCACCCTCAATACCAGCTTCAAATGCCCCCTTTCATAGCTGTCCCAAGTCAAATCAGCTCTTCAGAGAAGGGGCAGAGTCTCAGTTTGGGTTCATTCCCCTCTTACCCCTCTCCACTGAAGAATCCCCTTAACTCAGCCCCCCAGCAGTGCAGCAGCAGGGAAGCGGCTGCCGCAGCATAGGCTTTCAGCTCACACAAGCGGTGGCAGCATCTGTGCCCCCGTACCGAGCGTGACAGCAGGCAGGTTGGCTGTGCCCTGCCCCTTTGCCCTTCTTTGCCCCTTCTTTCCCTCCTCAGTTGCTGTAGCGTTTTTAAAAATTAAATCACAAACTCAATTGAAGTTTAGTATTCGAGCTCCCCAGGCAGCAGCTTAGTTTGAGGCCGATTCCCAGTTGTCTCTTGCCTTCCGTAGCCTGCGGCACCAGAACAAAATAGGTGCAGAGTAATTGCCTTTTGCCTGTTCTGTCCTGATACTAGGATTTTGCAAGGTGCTGTGTGATGGAGAGGTGGCCTTTTCTCCTGGCACACGGCACCTGGGGCTGCCCCACAGGACAGATCCTGGCCAGCATCGCTGGTGCTCCAGAGGGTCCATCTTACATGTCTGCAGCATCCCCACCGCGGCGGTTCTGCCCATGTCTCGTCAGCACAGGGCTTTTTATCACTTGTTGCTTCAGAGCTTGTGTTTGCCCCTGAGCACAGCCTGACCCCCTCCCCACCAGCCAGATCGGCCTCGTGGGCACCCGTGGGTTTGCAGTCCCCAATCACGGCCGCCCCAGCCCTGCTGTCCTCCTCTTGGAGACACTTTATGCATCCGTGATGCCTTGCCCTTTGGTTCAGGGTTGTTGCGAAGCCCAGTGAGGCTTCACAGCCCTTCTGGGGGGATAGGAGGGGTCTGGGGGGCTGAGACCTGCCGTGCCCTGTGCGCAGCCTGGCAGCGGGCAGGGGCCAGGGCCAGGTACCGAGCCAGGAGTCCTGATCTCAGGCCCCACGTGGTTTCTGTGTTTCTAATTACTGTGTGGCTCCTGGGAATAAATTTACTGGTATGGAAAGGCACGGGCAGTCCCCAAAAGCTGCATTTGTTCAGGATAAAAAAATTGCCTACTTTTGCAATGAAAAATGAGAATGAAGTGTAAGAGGACAGTGTGGACCGAGAGCCCAGAGTGCCAACAGGGCTCTGTCCTCATTTTGCCGCTGCCCTGCCAGGTGGCCTTTGGCAAGCTTCTTTTCTTTCCCGTGACCCATTTCACTGTCAGAAATTCACATTTCACGTTCACATTTCACAAATGGGAGGTAAGAACAGCTCTTCGGCTGTTGCATAGCATTTCCATCTTTCCGTGTTTAAAACCTTATTGCAATTAGAAATTTCCCTCTGTTAAACAGTGGTACATTTAAATTGAGATGCTTGTGTCTGAGCATCTTTGGCTCTTATAATAGGACAAAAAAAAAAATCACATATCTAATAATAGGAGGAGCAGAAGGACTATCAGGAGCTAAAAATGGTCCTTCAATATTTTGGTGCTTTAAATCTGAGTGATCATATTGTGTCTGTATGTGCACAGTGCATTTACTGTCGTGGTGCGTGTGCCTGTAGAGCTGAGTGTGTTTGCAGATGTAGTTTAGGAAAATTGATCCCAATCTATTTTTAAGGTAAAGTGTGTGTGGTGGGTAGGAGGTGAGGAGGTGGAAGGAAAGCTAAATATTCGCATAGCTCCGCTGCGTGTTTAAGAGCATCATCTAATAACAGTGGGATCGTGGCAGCAAGGTGAGGCAGAGACGAGCGCTTCGCTGGAGTCCACCCCCTCGTGCAAGGGCACAGGAGCGACTCCGGGAGGAGCGTGGCGAGCAGGGCTGTCGCTTTAAGCTGCATCCCGCACCCAGCGGGTCACTGGTGCTGGCAACGTTCTTCACATGGCTGCGCGCTCGGCATAAATCTCTGCTCCGGCAGCCGGAGCGGAGCTGGAGAGAGCTCGCTCTGGCTGCTCGCGGCAGCTAAAGAGCATCGAAGCGGCAGCCCCGCATTGCCAGCCTCTGCCCTGCGAGGTGACGTTGTCCTTGCCCGTGGACATGTAAAAGCTGGAGCCTGGGGAAGAGCTGGCTGCTGAGGTCAGTAAGTAAAACTTGGTTTTTGTTTGTGTTCCCTTTCTGCCTTCTGAAATGAGAGGCTAGATCAAGGGTCAGAGAAGGAGGTAGATGCAGAGACACAGGAGA
>JAVKLA010000052.1:17522838-17533745 GCA_034782735.1 Sagittarius serpentarius | reverse complement strand
AGCCGGGGCTCGGGACCGTGCAGGGTGCCCGTCACCGAGCGGGCAATGCTCAGGAACTCTGTGCTCACCTGCAGTCGCTGGTGCCTGGCCAGCCCCGAGCCCCGAGCGAGGTGCGGGTTGGCCCTTGCGCAGCGGTGCCTCTTGGCCCGAGGTAGAAATCCGAGTGGAAGGAAGCAGTGGAAGGAGAGCGGCAGCGGGAGCTGCCTGTAGTTGTGCTCGAAACAACAGTGATTGCTCACCAGCAGTGGTTAATGTCAGGGCACTGGATGTTCCGGGCTGAGGTGGCATCTTTGGTGTCCTCCAGGAGCTGGCCGAAGCGCCGTAAATAGCAGGGAGCCCCTTGCGGGAGGTCCAGCAGCAGGAGATGTGACCGTGAGGTTCTGCTCTTGACCCTGTCAAGGCACCTACTTTCCCGTGCTGCCTGACGGGTTTGTGCATGCATGGCAGGCTTGTTGCGGGAGGCATGCTCTGGAGCGTACTGTACTGTTTTTGCAGCCCAGCCCTATAAATTGAATGTGTTCATTTAAGAAGTTTGTTGGCCGGGGAGCGTGGAGGCAGCATGCACAGCCCTTGGGGGAGCTGCGCTCCAGCTGGACGTGGAAACTGCAGCTCTGCTGAACCGGAGCTTTTCTGCTTCCCATAGGGAAGGCAGGCCAGAGGGTCCTGCTCAAGGCACTGGCTGCTGGGTCGGGAGCCGTGTGCTGGCAGGCTCCTCGCAGCCGGCCCTGCTCACCCTTCGTGCAGGGCAGCTCCGGGGATGCAGTCCGTGGGCTTTTCGGGAAGTGGGTACCAGGGGCTGTGCTATAGCACCGGCCTTCAGAAAAGGGAGTGAGTGGTTGCGAGATGGGGCAGTGGGTTTTGCTCCCTGTAACACGCGTTGCTTTGATGGCAGGTTTTTGCCGACTTGTGTTGCCGGCACTGGGATTGTTCCCCCTCCCCCACGCAGGGTGGAAGGAGATGCCGACGGTCACGCAAGAAGGCAGGATCCTACCCGGCTCGGCCCCAGGAGACCTGGCTGTACGGCAAGCCCCTGTCCCTCGGGGCGGGGGGTGTAAGGCTGGGCTGCAGCCCAGTTGGTTGAACTGCAGTTTGGTGATGAGGGTTTGGGCTTTCTGCAGAGCAGAGCTGCAGCTCAGGCATAAGCAGGCAGAGCTGTGACCCTGGTGTGTGCTTTTCTCCCCACTCACAGCACAGTCCTCCTTAATGGCATCTCCACAGACGGAGGAGTTCTTCGATCTCATCGCCAGCTCCCAGAGCAGACGCCTGGATGACCAGCGTGCCAACGTGGGCAACCTCCCAGGCCTCCGGATAACACACAACAACCTGGGGCACCTGCGCGTGGAGGGGGACGCCCAAGAGCCCGGGGATGAGTTCTTCAACATGCTGATGAAGTGTCAGGTACTGGCAGGGCTGAGTGGGCTGCCAAGCTGGAGGCGGGGGGGACACTAGTTTCTCCCACAGAGGCAAATGCCATCTCCTGCTCCCACCTGCCCTGCTGGGAGCGGCTGTGGCCAAAAACTGCCCAGCCACCACCCTGGGCACCTAGGCAGTACTGGTCTTTGCCTCCGGGTCTTTCTTTTAACCCAGTACCGAGAGCTGTGCTTTGTCACTGCTCTACAAGGGAGAGGGTGGCTGGAGAACCCACCTTCTGCACACTGCCTGCAGCCCTGGGCCGGGTCACTGCTCTTCCCTCACGCTGGAGCCCGCAGTGGGGTGCAGCGCTGCTAGAGCCTGCTGCAGTGGGGTGCAGCGCTGCTGGTCCCGCTACCCTGCACCCCCGGACGGGGAGCACGTGCTCCGGCCACCTCTTGGGCACTGGTCCCAGCCCTTTACTTCCACGGCAGGACCGTCTTATCAGTACTCAGTCCTAATGCCTGTTCTCCTCCCCACCCAGTCCTCCAGGATCGATGACCAGCGCTGTGCACCACCGGACTCCATCCCCCGCGGCCCCACCATGCCGGACGAAGACTTTTTCAGCCTCATCCAGCGCGTCCAGGCCAAACGCATGGACGAGCAGCGGGTAGATTTGGCCTCAGCCCAGGAGGAGGCAGCAGAGGAGCAGCAGAGCCCTGGTTCCAGCTAAGAACTGGGGTTTGGCTTGGGGGGGGGTGTTTTGGTTTCCTCTTGTTTTTTGAAAAGGAAAAAAAAAAGCGTAGGTGGTTTCAAACCCGAGAGAGCACTCCTGCGCTACCACAGACTTCTCCAAGGAGCCGCCCCAGGGACGCGGGGAGCCGTACCTCTGTTGGGTTGCACCGGGCTGCTCTGCGGAGGCAGTGTTACAGGAAGGCCCACCAGATGCGGGACGGTTTTTAAACAAGGGGTTTTTTTAGGATACACGGCCACTGTAACACTGGGCACAGCACAGGGGAAGATGACTTTGGGCAGCCCCTTTTCTTATCACCTAGAAATTCAGGAATTTGTGCCATCGGCCAACAGAGGAGCCCAGAGTGGGTAGTTAACTCCAGCCTTCATGTCTTTTATTTCCACGACACTTTTAATTTAATGGGAGAAGGGAAGAGCACCTTTTCCATTTTGAAGTCCTCCTGTCTTGCCTGCATCACAAGGTGACAAAAATTGCTCCGGATCCTTCCCTGGAACGTCTTGCTCAGCTTTGTTCTTTTTACAGGAGGAAATGAGCCCACGTCAGAGGTCACACCAGTGCTTTTAAACCTTGTTCCTGCCCCAGCTGCAGTCATGGTCCCACACACCCTAAAGTTTATTTTAGGTTTGCTGAGGACTCTGCAGTGAGCCCTGCGACACCTCCTCTGCTTCCCCAGCCAGTCCTGTGTAGAGCTGTACCAGGACCTCCTGAGCAGGAGCAAAGCCTTGCTCACCCTGAGCTTTAGTGGCATTTGGTTACCGGCTTCAGCCCGGCACAGAGCCCGAAAGGTAACCGCCAGCTGTGCAGCCCGAGACAGGGGCCTGTGCCTGGGAAGGGAGGAAGGAGGTCTCTGCTCGTCTGTTCAGCACAAGGCAAATGTAGACAACTCACCGCTTCTGGTGCCGCTGAGCCAGAAGTCTCGTGCAGGATTGTCCTGTGTGCAGGTGAGTGTGCCCGAGGCGGAGCTGGCATTTGGCAATGACCTGCTTCGAAAGCCAGCGAAGGTTCCTGGCCACGGCTTGTCAGGAGAGCAAGGGGAACCATCCCCTCCTTCCTTTTGTGTCCCAACAGCAGTCAGGGATAATAGCCCTTCCCTCCCCTTGTTTCTCCCCAAACCAGGGCTGAGCTTTTCCCGGCCCTGGCAGAGCTGCTTTTGGCAAGGCACTCTGCTTCTGCCCCGTATGTCCCCAATAAATGGAGCCTCCCAAGAGCTCTTGGCTGGGAAGTCAGTTCCACCCCACACATAAGCGCAAGAGTCTACATTTGCTTTCATTCCTTCCCCTTTTGGAACAGTTGGAAAAGCAATCCCACAGAGGAGGGGAGCAGGAATCTAACTTCAGGAGATGGAGTATTTTTTCTTTGCTTGACCAGACAGGCTACCTTGGACTTCAGAAACTCCGGTAATGAGTTCTGCCAAAGCAGATATGTTCCTGTAGAGAACAAATCAGCACTTTCTATTTGAAATGCATTTGATGGAAACGTTTCCAACCAGCAGTAAGATTTTTAGACCAGTGATGCTGCTCATCGGGCATTTAACCTGCCTGCACTGACCATGTGGAGGGGTAGCTGCATTTTACCTGCTACCAGGGAGCACTCACCTGCTACGCTGCTGCATGGATTGCTTGGCTGAGGCTCGGCCTCCTTCCTGGGGCTGGTCAGAGCTCTGGAGAAGGGATCGGAGGAGCTGCCCAGCCACCTACGTACTGACACAGCTCGCATTTGTAAAGAGGAGGAAAACGTTGAAGTTGAAGATGACCAGCTGCAGGCTCGGGCCTGTGCAGCCCTCAGCTAGGTGGTGAAATGGAATCTGACTGTTAAGCTTTCAGAGGTGTTAATTATTTGCCATATACTTGAATGTATGAGCTTATTTATTTTTTACATGTGCATTTGCTAATGTCATTTTAATGGGGAATTTCCAACCCACAGGTACTTTTTTTTCTAAAAAATAATCTGCCAAATGAATTAATATATTAGAAATGAATACAGCTCAAGGGGAAGGGGCAGGGGGGTTGTGCTTAATAAATATTTGTGTCTAAGCTTCAGTGACAACACTTCATTTCCATTATTTCTTGGCCAGCCTGCCTGCTTTGCTGACAGCAGAGCTAATGCTGGCCCTTTGGAACAGGGCTGGGGGGTGGGGTGCTGGTCTTGTGGCAGACACCACTACATCTAAGGGTTAAGTAAAGGGTGTATGCACCCACCTACCCCTCCCTTTACATTAAGAGCACACAGGTGTCTCAGGCATCACCACCCTCCCCAGCTCTGCCTGCCTTAAATGCACAGCATCTATCTGACTGCGCGGCTGCGGAGGGAGACACAGAGCCCTGAGCATCCCCTGCCCAGAGCAACAGCCCAAGCCCAGAAAGTCACCAGGATGACAGGGCAGACAAAGCCGCCCTGCAGCGGCCAAGACAAGACTGGCTTTTCTCAGTCAGCTTGAGCCCTCCTCTAGGAACGGGGCCAAGCCTTTCCTTTCAGGCCCCGCCTGGGGGCTCTCGCTCTGCCCAATCTCGGTGCCTTCTCAGCGCCTGACCCAAAAGCTGTGTCTTGTTTCCCCGGCAGCAGCTACCACAGGAAAAGGGCAGCGAGTGCTGCGCAAAGCCCTGGCATCAGCCCTTAGTGAAGATACTCACAAAGCAGCAGGCAGCAGTGCTAGCTCGTTCCAACGCAGCAGGCATGAGCAGGCCATTAGACTTCAGTAGAAAGTGGGCCCAAGAGCAGCAGATTTTGGATCCTGAGCCCTGTGAGGATAAAGCCAAGTCACAGCTGGTCTTCCCACGCCTGGCTAACTTGTGCTGGCCCCTGCCAGTCCTGATCAAAGATTAATGAAGAGCCACCAGCTCGTTCTCATCAGGCATATTCTCCAGCCTCTCAAGTGCCTGGACACAAGCAGCTCTGTGCTAGAAGTCTCTGTCTGTGACTTGACTTGGGGACAGAACCATACCCCCAGGTACGCAAAGGCTAGAGGCTTGGATTCCCAGGAACAGGCGAAATCCCTGTGAGTGCGTGATGGGCTCTTACACCTGCTGTCTCTCTCTGTCCTTAGCAGCTGGGGAAGGGAGCACACGCTCTCCAGTAAATGTTGTCTCTTTCAGAGCCCCTGTGAGCAGGAGGCAACGGCTACAACCGCGTCTCCAGAGCAGCTCACGGCCTGCAATGGTTGCTGCTCTGCTGTACCTGCCATAGCAGAGACAGCAGTGTGCCAGTGTCCAACGTCAGCCCTCCCCGCCAAGGCAGCCAGGCCCACAGAGCCTGGGCCCGTGTAGGGAAGAGCTCTCTGATGCTGATACCTGCCAGACAGACAGGGGATTGCCAGGGCCTGCACAGCGCTAACGCGGGCCGACTCGCTGTTCGGCTTTGGATTGTAAAAGCGCTGCTGCTGCAGCTGTAAAGTGCAAGTTAGCTGTCCCCAGTGTGGGTCTGGAGGTGAAGAAGAGGGACTCTAAAAAAACCATCAGAAACGCGAGATACTGACCTCTCCTACTCAGCTGTACACATGCCTTGAGAGGCACTTGTGAGACAGGGCTGATGTCAGGCCTGCGGGGATTTTTGTATTGCTCATCTGCCAAGTCACGTCAAGGCTGAGTCTCCGCACTTACCTCAGCCCTCCCCAGAGCGTCGTGCTGTTACTGCTCCAGCTGTTGTCATTGATCTTCATCTGGCTGGAAAGGCTCAGCCTGCAGGAAGGGATGTGCTGGCCCAGAGCACCCAGGCACTGTAAATTTCAGTCTGCGAGATGGACAGCTTTTGGCAGCTCTCCATAGCAATCTCCTGGGACCCCACTAGGCCAGGACACAATCATGGGCTAAGTTAACTCCTGCAGGGCTTTGCTGTAAGGCAGGGCCATCCCTGCACTGAAGAGCCCAAGCCCAGGGACACAGCATAGACACACACACGCAGGGTTTGAGCGGAGGGCTCACCCTCACTGTGCCTCTCTGCCTACACTACAGTAGGACCTGGTGGCCCAGAACCCACCACATTAGACCCCATGCAAGCAGCACAAATAAGCAGTGATTCATTTCGCAGCCCCCAGCGCCCCGCCTCACTGCCTGTGCTGATGCTACAGGAAAAGAAACGTACCTGCCCAGCTGCCACTTCAGTGAGGCAGGCAAATCCCCTAGAGAGGCTCCCAAATGGCTCCATGGTACAGCTGAGTCCTCAGCATCACACCCAAGTGTGGCGGCATTTAGAACTGCCGTCTCTGCATAAGGTAGCAAGAGGCGCAGTCCTGCACAGCGCACGCAATACATTCATGCACACTGGTAGCAAAAAGCAGCAGGGGGTTACGTCAGGTAGCCCCAGCAAACGAGCCTCTGCTCCCCAGCCTCCCTCTCATTTGGGCCTGCGCAAAGGCCTTCCCTCAGCAAGTCCCGTCACCACTCGCTTCCCAGCCCCACAGGGCCCCCATCTTGCCCACCTTTACCAAACACCACTGCCTTCCTGCTGAGCATGGGCCAGAACACCAGTAACCCCTGCAGCTAAAAGACGTGACCCATCAGAGTCCCACACCGGCCGGATTAACTCTGGCATTTGGCTGTACTACAAAAGGAGGATTTGCTCAAAGAGGCAGAAAACAAGAGGCAAAGTATTTCCCATTTTGCAGAAAAGCTCTCATGGGACAGGATTCAGGAACAGGATCCATTCCTTAACAGCCACCGTGAAATGCTTCAAGGAACGTGCAAACAGCTTTATGTTTGCCACCCATCCTGTGAATGCTACTTTGTGCCCCTTGAAATCGCCACCTCTCCTCTGTGCTGCAGAGACTTACCCTGGTCAGCTGCACCGTCAGTCACTCTCCTCTGCTCTGCTTCACCAGGCGTTCATGTCCCTTTTTTCCCATCTCGACACACCTCCCATCCAGGAGAAAGGCTGCTTCTCTTCTTTCTGCTTCCTTGTCTTTGGCTAAAGCAAGGTCTGCTGGGCTCCTCCTAGACAAAGCGTGCTCACCTGTCCTCTTTCAAGAACAGACACACTTCCCTATGGCACAACATCCTTCAGAAAAACCCGCTTCAAAAGGGAACACAAAATTCCTTTTTTACCTGCAATCTATTAGCAGCAAAACCTGTGTTACATGCAAATTCCCTCACATAACCACAACCCTCTCCCCTTCCAGCTGAGAGCCCGACGTTTTGTCACGAGAAGAACCAACTTCCTGCACTGTTGCATACTGCAAGCCCTGGTGCTTGGTGCTGAGTCCCTGGGGGCTGCACGCCACACACGCCCTGCCTGCTGCAGACCTTTCACAGGCAATGGCGAGCAGCGAGCTCTCTGCACTCCACACCAGCGCCTCCTCCTGAAGATTTCCTCGCTCTCTGTCACCTGCTGCCTCCTGTTCTGTCCGTGATGTTGGCCTGAACCTTCTGAGCAGCAGCGAAAAACCATCACCCTCCATCCTCAGATCTGGGTGCTGCAGGGCCAGACACGCCGTCCCGCCTCCAGAGCACCTTAGTGCCAGCAGATGCTGGACTGAGGAAACACTAAAATCTAGTAACGGCCAACATGGATAGACTTTGCTACAGTTTGTACTGTAATGCAACAAAAACTAGCATCACCTTTCTGTAGGTGGGACACAGTAGCAGGTAAGAAAGGTAAGGAAAACACTATAAAAATGTCAGGTTGTAAATGGTTTCCAAGGCAACACAGATCCTGCAACAGCTGCTCTGTTCCACCCCATCAAAGGCATTAGCACAATGGAAGCAGAATGCTGATTTTCAGGTAAAAGGTAATAAAATAACCACTCTTCCAGCAGAGTGCTAATATGTCCCAGCAACTCACAACAGGGTGAGCACGCAGCAATGTTCCAAGATACAAAACTCCTGTTTCTTTAATTAATACGTGGGTCACTCTAGCACCTAGCTGTTTCAGAGAGAGCTGTATTTCACTAGGATCTGAACACGCAAAAGCCGGCTGACGGATGAAGTTCCTGCCCCTCAGTGCTGTTTCACCACTCTGAACTTACGTAGCAACAGGAAAACATGACTACTTTCCTGTCACTCTGATCCATGCTTATAACGCAACACACATAAAATTACTACAAACACTTCGGATGAATGAAGTAAACTCATTAACACATGCAATGCCCTCACGGAATATTTGGCTGATTAAGGACCACAAGCACCTGGACATGCTTGGCTGAAAGAACTGGGTTTGTTCAGCCCACAGACACAAAGGCTAAGAGGGATTTTCTGCTTTCTGTAGCTCGCTAATGAGAGGGCATAGAGAAAACAGAGACAGGCTCTCCTCAGAAGTGCACAGTGTTTGGAAAGAAGGTAATGGGCGCAAGCTGTAACACAGGAAATTTCAGTTAGGTGTTGGTTTTTTTCACTATGGGATTGGTCAAACACCAGAACAGGGGTCCAAAGAAGTTGTGGGATCTCCATCCTCAGAGATACTCAAGACAAGACCCTAAGCATCCTCCTCTGAACAAGAAGGTTGGACTAGAAACCTCCAGAGGTCTCTTCCAACCTGAATTATTCTTTGATTGCAAGCTTAAAACTGTAAGAAAGCAGACACTTCACTGTACTTCAGGCTGATGGACCTCGAGAGAAGTTCAACTTTCATGCAGGCAGAGGAAGTAAGCCCTAACAAAAGGGCAATATGATCACCTCACTGCCTGATCCATCACTACCTGAGCAATATACGCTGGTAAACACCTACGTTTTTCATTTATTATTATTTTTTCTTCTAGCTGATCTTAACATGCAGCAGTAGCATTAAAAAGCACCTCAATATCTGTCACTCTAGGACAACTTTCTAGGTGCTCTACTTATCTCCAACGTGCTTCACAAATACTACTTTTGCTGACATGTCCATCCTCCCCCTCACCAACAAGGAAGTTGCATAACCCCAGTGCCAGGGAGCCGCTCGCCGACTCATCGCCCCGAGTGGGATTCCTGAGCACGGGGGCTGACGCTCCCACAGCGTGGCTCATGCCACAACCCACAAATACAGAAGACTTTTAGCCCTGACGCGAGGGGAACAGAAGCAAAACTCTGGAACACGGCAAGGGAAAGAAAAAAGCAGCACATGACCGCAGTAAGAGCTGGTGGTCTGACCCTCCTGCAGGGTCATTTGGGCTTTGCAAACTCACACAGGGTGGGGGCACATCTCCCCAGGTGGTACCAATTGCCTCTTCTGCTCAGCTGCTCAGCCATAGGATGCAGCTGTGCAACCGGCTGCTGCCACACAACACCTGGGCCGGGCCAGGCCAGGAGACATCGCTAAAGCCTCCAGGTACAGCTGCACCTCCCTGGGCCAAAGCACACGGACAGAGAATTACTGGCTCCCTTCTTAGCAGAGAACAAAGCATGGTGCCTGACACTGCTGAAGCACTGAGACTTGCCTAAAAGGCAGCAAAACAAGTACCAGGAAAAATATCTGCACTCCACCTCCAAAAACATTAGCTTCATCAAAAGCAAAACTACACAAGGCAAAGACACACAACAAAGAAAGACCAATGCCCGAGTTTATTTTAAACACAGACCGTTGAAATCAGGGAATAAAGGTTAAGAGTCTCTCTTGCCATCCGCAGAACAACACAAATCCCATTTGTCAGGTCTGTCCCTTGCTGCCAGTCTCTGGGGGGGCTTCCCCACTTTCTCCCTCCATGGGCTGACCTGGAGACCCGGTATCTGCTGAGCTTTCCAGAAGCAGTTCCAAGGCTTCCTCACCAGCCACACGTCTCACCTTCTCCCCTTTGGCTGCCAGGATTTCCTCGATATTCCTTAACAGCGATTTGAAAACCAACAGTGACACCACAGCAAAGGCCGGACCTAAGAGTCAAGTGCAGGCTTGCTCTTCCATGCTGTGCTCTCAGGATTAACACTATGCAGTGAATCACACATGAGCATCGCCACGGTATTTCTCCATAAAGCATTCAGGAAGCAGATAAAACCACTCAAAACCTTCTGGGACTGTTTTCATCCGTTCGGATCAATAACTTTTAGCAATTACGGCTAAACAGAAATTTTGAAAATTATCTAAGGGAGTTAGAAATCATGGAAATTAAGCAGCAGATGGGTCTACACCTTTGAAAAGCCTAGCCAGGGAAACCTAGCAGTGATTTAATAAGGCCTGAGGGAGAACAGAAGAACCCAACACACAGTAATTCACCTGCTGGCACCAACAAGGATGCCTGTGTATCATGCAGCTTCTGCTACAGTTTTACACCATTTCTTTGGATCCTAGGTAGTGACATTCAAATTACAGGAGATTATAAAGTTCAGTTTCTATGCTTTACGAAACTGGATGAAGCTGAATTATACCCAGCAAAAACTTTGGTTTTCTCTGAACCACATTTTAAAAGTATCAAAGAAATAATGTATATCAGCTCAGGAAGATCCAGTTACAACTCCTTTCCCTTGCTAAACAAGAGCACTGCAGGCACACCTACCTCTTTCCTTCCAGATCTGAAAACCATCCCAGGTTGTCGGCTATGACATGGTGATTCCCGCAGCCGGGACACTTCACTATCACCACCCCGTTATGGTAGGCTAACTTGGAAATTGTTTTTGCTGATCGGCTCTGGCAGACCTACAAAGCAAACGACATGGATTTTATGACCACGGTAACTGCAGCTTCCGGACCTTTTAAGAGAAAAACATTTTATTTACCTGATGAAAAGGTTTCTTTCCCCCTCCCTCATCTCTAACTATTGCATAGGCGGCTTGATCGTGGTAAGATGCCGCGTAGCTTCGTATTAACACGCTCCGCGGGCCTGGACCCCGGCGGGGGCTCCCCCCCGCCCCCTCGGACAAGCGACTTTTCTCTGGGAAGAGCCGCTTACCTCAGCCCGCAGCGCCCGGCG
>JAVKLA010000052.1:17495134-17522721 GCA_034782735.1 Sagittarius serpentarius | reverse complement strand
CGGGGGGCGGCGAGACCGACATGGCGGCGCGGCGCGGAGCAGGGCCCCCACCAACGTCCGCGCCGCGCGCTGCATGGCGCTGGCGCAGGCGCGTGGAGGGGGCGGGCATTGAGGCGACGGCCGCCATGTTGGGTGCGGGCGGCCGCCATGTTGGGTGCGGGCGGCCTCCGCCCCCGCCGCGGGAGGCCTGGGGCCGGGAAGCGGGCAGCACCGGCGGCCCTTCGGTCGGTGGGACCGGCGGCCTCCTCCCCGCACGGGCCCAGGCTTCTCTAGCGCCCTGCAGGAATAGGGCCGCTCCGGCGCGCAGTGGCGTCGCACCAGGGACCCGGCTTTAATTAAAGAGCGGCTCAGCCCGGGGCCTGTGGGGCACGGAGGGGGCGCACGCAGCGTCGGGGCTTTGGGCCCACACATCTTTAATCCTCTTTATTTTATTTGTGCACCGCATACCTCTTGCGTCACCGCATTTCTAAGAGAGAGATGGACAAGGGAACATCAGAGCTAGGAAACACTGTCCCGTTACAAACGCTAACTTCTCGTAAACATTTGTTTAGATGGTTTTAAAATGCAAGCAGCCCACTGAGAGAGAACTACAGAGGGCCCGGCTGCCCCCAGACCAGGCTGGTATTTCCCTCGCAGGTCAGCTCCTGCTCTCAGGAGCCTTCCGTGTCGGTGTTGTCGCTGCCAGTGGTGTTCTCCCAGTCCGCCTCGTGGTGTCGGTCCTTCGGTACCCTTCGCATTGCTCTTTTTCTGAAAACAAGACTAGATGTTTCATTTTTAGAAGATGTTTTCTGCAAACAAGTGACATTTGAATGTTTTGGGGAGTTCAGGGGGGGAGGTTCAGTATGTATCAATAGACATAGTGTTTAATTGAAACGACGGTTTGCTCACACACCCAACAAAGCTGTGACTAGTAGCAAGCATAGGGCAAAGAGAATTGGTCTAAACTGATGAAGACATTCTTATATTTCTTGAATTATGGCGTATTATTGATGTTCAGCTGAAGAAGCCAAGAAATCCTACCCAAAGTCCTTTCTTTAATAAAAACGGTATTGTCAACAGCCAGAAAAGTAGTTTACAGTGCCATCAGGAGCACTTTTATCTAATGCTAGAATTTAAGTCCCTGTTTCACACAGTTTTAATCAGTCTTGTACTCCATAAAGGCGGTGATCAGTGAAGACACCAGGCATTTGGAGAACAGGCCTTCAAACAAAAACATTTGAAGAGGACAGAGGGTGGAAATCTGTTCCCATTCACAGTCATGGGAACTTGGTCTTGAAAGTCAGCAGTATGTCAGACGGACAGTGAATGTCAGACAGATTTCACTCGCATGGGAGAAATCTATCAAATTTATTAAACTTGCAGTTCTTTGGAGTGCCCTCCACCCCCTGCTGTGAAACCATCTACGTGGTCCAGAGCAAATACAATCATTACTATCTTGACTACCTCTGCTACTAAAACAGGAGTCTCAACCAGTTCAGCTAGGAGCATGAGCCTCAGTGTAAGATCTGTAATGAACTTATGCCCATCGTGAATCAAACTTGGGGACAGGGGATGGACAGAAAAGAGGAAATACATAGAACAAGCTAATTGGCTAAGTCACATGATTATGTCTAAATTAGGCCTGCTAACTAAAGTCCAGACCTTCGGTAACGCTCAAAGCAGTCCTTCATCCTCCTCCGCTCCTTTTCTGCCACTTCCTCGTTGGCTAAGCCACAGTCCTTGAACAGGAAAAAAATCCAAAAAATATGAACTGGATTCCTCTGAAGATCAGATCAATCTTAGCACCAGGTAGCACAAACCTGCTCTGCAAAGGTGGCCGGTTTTGAGGCTGATGTACTGCATCTGGCCTCTGCAGGGTAAAAAGCTGCAGACCACCCAGATAAGCTTGGTCATTTCTCCTCTCTGACTTTAAATGAAGGAAAAAAAAAAATGGGAACCTATGCCTTCAGATGACCAAGAACAATTGTTCGCTACCAAAACCTGCATCCAGGAAAGCAGTCCACTGCATACAGCTAGCTTCCTGCTTCTGCTTGGGCCTGCAGAATGAAGTACAGCATGTTCATTTCTGGGCTGTCCACTACTGTGTGTGCAGGGAAGTAATACACCTGTTTCACATAGTTTTACCATCTTTATTCTCTCCCATTAGTAAAGTTGGGATTCTGTTTCTTGTACGAACAGTAATACTACAGACAATTAAAATGGAAAACATCCATACCCAGAGATGAAGGCCCAAAAGTAATTAGAAGAATTTTCTAGGCACAGATGGAAAAATAACCACCGTAAGTGTTCTGCTGTTCAGAGCTCACCCTTTTTTTGGAGGGTTAATTTTGCACAAAGCGCTCAGCTTTTGGAAAAGCAGTAGCTGCTTATGTGCTTCTCAAACCTGGTAAATCCATCACTAACAAGAACATTAAAGATCACAAACCCCAGTCATAATAAAGAGGAGCCCACAAAGATTCTCTTACACTGGGTGACTTTGGAGGCAGACTGCTCTCTCGAGTGCTAAATTGCTGGTTTTGTCCTTCGGGGCAATCTTCTAAGAGAAGGAAAAATTACAGCTTTAGTCATAGTTGCCATTGCAAAGTAACTTCTCCCTCTGCCAGTTCGTCCAACAGCAATAGTTGCAATGCAACAGCTGCCCAGCACTACACAGACTCAACAGCAGAACTGAAACCAAGCCTCAAAACGTTCAGGATCCAGTCCTGTGATCGATGCGCAAGTCACTTCTTCTTTTACTTGAGCCCTGAACCTTGCTTAGGATGATGGATTTCCCCATCAAGCTCAGAAAGAGACAGCAGCTTTCCAGTTTCTGCTTATGCAGGAGCAAAACGAACCTTTGCAAAGGAGCACCTCTGCTTAGCATCATTAAAAAAAAAAAAAAATTATGTTAGAGGTCACCACAAGAAATTATGTTAATCATTATTTTAACCATAATTTGTCCCCATTCCCCAACAACTAAGTTGTGCGTATCAAGGCACTTCACATCAGACCATATTTTAGTGAAACTCCTTATGTAGTGACCAGGTATTGCGATACATGTTTTTTAACTGAGCAAGGTAGAATAATAAAAGGCTTTTTGGATCAGTGTTGTTTAGCTTTTGTGAAAAATCTCCCATCTCAATGAATGAAAAGATCATTTAGATCTTCCAGGAGATCAGAACAGAAAATTTCTTCTACTGTGCTAGTTTCCTTCCTTTCTCAACATGTTTTGAAAGAGAATTTCAAGTTCTTAGAGGAGCCTATTAATTCCTTTCCACACTACTGAATCATTCCCACTGGGGATGCCACAGAAACAGAAGCAGTGACAGCATTAACGACATGGTTCTGCTTTTGTGAAAATAGCCTGCGACGTAAAAGGGAAGAAGGGAGGGAAAAATCCCTGGAGAAAGCCACGTGGTCCAGCTGAAGTGGAAGGATGTTTGTTCTGTTCTCAGTTCTGCACAAATGCAAGAGAAGTGGGGGGAGAAAAGGTACCCAGGAGCTATTTCTCAAAGGCTCCAGGTACCAGGTCATTTTTCCTGGACAAATTCAGTAGACAGATTACCTCAGGAAAAAAAAAAAAAAAAAAAAGAAGACAAAAAAAAAAAAAAAAGACTTGAGCTCCTAGGATGGTCTAATGATACCACTTTTCCCAGGTCATTCAGCTATATGAAAGACCCTTTCAGAGACCATGTAGTAAAAAGACAGCCTGTGGAGCTTTTTCTCTCAAAAAAATCTTTACAAGCATCCACTGCTCCCAGCATCTGGGGACATGTTGTCCTTTTTATAGGTGAGAAAGATGGTGGTATGGCAGAATGCCTTGATTTATGGGTACCTATTCTGGGTCACCTCAAGGAGGTCTTACTCAGAGTGCCAAGCACACCCCACTGAGAGGCATCTCTCACAAACGGAGTCGCCAGTCAGACTACCTCTTCTTCACTAAAAAATAAAACCCAGGAATGTCTTTTCCTGTCCCTTTGAAACACTGGACCTCCTCTTAAGAATTCTACTCTACGTTTTTCCAAGAAAAGCCTTACTTTTAGTCGGTTGTGTATCTTCATCTAGATGACCGTGAAGAGTAAGCTATGGGACAGAAACAAAGCAAGAACATGAGAACTGCTCCTTATTCTGTCTCACACAATAGCTAGGAACAGATAGAGGAATATAAGAAACAGAACATGCGTAGAACTGACCTTTCCGTAGTGCATCTTGCTGTCAGCAAAACAGGAGACTGAGCCAGAAGTTACAGATCTACTTGTGGATTTATCCTCCACGAATAGATCCAGTTCGTTTGGCCTCATTTATACTTTTAGCCTCCAGACAATGTGACAATCACTTCCACACTGAACTTATGAGCTAAGTGAAAACTCTTTACTACAGATGTCCCCGGGGTAAGACTTATTTTTGCGTGTTCTCCCACAAGAAGCAACTCAAAATAATTCAATTCCCCTGATTTGCTTAGACTCAAAAAATCTTGCTGACTTAATGCCACAACTGTGTCCTGCACTTAGAAATCTCAGGACACAGGGAGATTCTGTCACTGGTCTCTTTTGCTGCCTCTCTACTTTTTGATATCACTGAAATGAACCTGAGCCATGGATTGAAAACTGCTATTACTCAGGGACCTGAGCACAAGCGAGGAATTTGAAACCATTCCAGAAGAAAGTAAAAGGTAAAAAGGCACCCTACTCACTTCCTGGGAATCTCTGGAGGAGGTATCATCCAGGTCAGAGGTCTGAAATAAAACCGGTATAAATCAATCATTCCTCATAAGCAAGGAAGTGGTAGTAAGGGAATATACAGGAGACTGAAAGCTTCAGAAAACAGGGAAGTGTGGACTTCCTCCCTCCTACACTCCTGTCTGACCACTTGGAGAAAGTACACAAGATACCACATTAATTAAAAGCCCTTGTATATCTAATTTCATTCCAGAAACTTTAACACCTTTACACCCTGCTCCCATTTCATCCAAATGGCTCATAGACAGTCTCCAAATAGAGTTCACTCTTAGGTGGTAGAGGATCCCCTCATCATCTTTGGACATTCTCCAAACACAAACACAGACAGCCTCAGCTTGTATCAATCCAGCTTATCCATGCCAGGAACCAGGGTGAGGTAACAGGAACCATCATGTCTTTCATTTTTCTAAACTCGGCATTTGCATGGAAACAGTTACCCACACAGCTGGCCACTGCCTGCTGAATTTGAACTGGTTAGGTGCAAAGGCCTCGGAACAGCCACACTCGGGCCCCATACTCAGCTTCCCAACCCATCATACAGATGACAATGCCGCAGACATACTGGTGTGGGTAGCTCCAGTTGCAACCTTTTCAGCTTGGCTTCGGTAGCCAGTAACTGACTCTCCTTTTGGAAGAGCTGCAGTTGCATTTCGTCACATCGCTCCCCCAGCTCCCGAATCTGCTTGCGGTAAGTGTCCCTCTCAACCAGGTTCTTGGAATACTGCATATAGAACTGTTCTCGGGTCAGGAGTGCCTGGCGTAAGGGAGAACATGTTGTGGCATGTCACACAACAGTACATTCAGGGTTACAGCATCTGCCCACTTCAAGCAGCAAAGCAGAGATTAGCAGCCACTCCAGGAGGAATGTTTTATCACCTGGTCTCTTTCTGAAGCCACCTCCTCCATCTGCTGCAAGACAGCTTCAATCCGTTTTTTATACATCTGGGAGTCCTTCCTCAGAGACATGCACTGTAGTTCAAGCATCTCTTTTTCCTCTGCATACTGTTGAGGCAAGGTCAAAGGCATCCTGCTTATGTGCAGAGCCTGAGCTAGACTCTCATCACTTCTGCTCTGTGCCACAGACTGCGACGGCCAGACCTCCATGCAGTGTCAAAGTTCAGCCAGACTGTCCCGTTGGACCAAGGCCAACCAGAAGGTTGGTCAACCTGACTAGGACGACTGCTAACATGATGGATTTATGTGTACCTGAGCTGTCAATCATGATATAAGCTCCCATTACCCTCCAGACTGAGGCAGGAACTGTTAATTAACACAGGCATTAACAGGTAACAGTTAATGCCACAGAGACAGAATGCTAAAATATTAGTGTGCCTTTTTTCAACAAACTGTAACACAGATACTAGAGTAGGAACCGCAAGGATTGCTGCTGAGCAGCTCCTCTGCTCCATAGGCAAGACGTTACAGGTGCTTCATTTGCCTATCTTACCCACTGACCCTCAGCAGGAATTTGCAATGCATCACATACTTTGTCTTGGAGCACCTCGGCTCGCCGCAGCTCCTTGCGAAGGCTGTAAATGGTGTTCATCAGTTCCCGGCGTTCTTCTAGTATCTGGCTACAGTCATTCTCCAGAGTCTCATTGGAGAGGCTCTTCTCCAAATTCTGTTCCCTGGCTACCTGCTGGACAAAAAAAAAAAAGTGAGATACAGCAACTATCTAACACCGTATTAACTCTCTCCCCACAGTCTTAAGTGTTCTATTTGACTTGGGAGAACAAGGCCACAGCTGACCCACACAATCTTCAGTGCAGCCCCATCACTGCTCTGGCTGCTACAAATAATCACTTCTCAGGTCCATATTCAACCACCCCCCACCAACCTGGAGAGTGTTCTCCAGCTCCTGATTCTTGGCCAAGAGCAACTCCTTCTCCTGCTGAATCTCCCACATCACCTCGTGACTTGGACGCTGCTCTATGGCGTGCTTCAGTTTCATCGTGTGCTTACGCTCCAGTTTGCAGTCATCCTCAGCCTTCATGAGGCTGTGCTTCAAGTGATCGATCTACAAGAAGGTTCAGAGCTCGTCAGTAACAAAGGGAAAACTCTGGCATGCAAAAGCAGTTCTCACTCCGTTCCCCAGATAAACATGCGGCAAGTTTCTCCCCAGCTTTGTTTTCCTCAGGATGCTCGGTGCTCTGGGGACCAGAGTCCTGCATTTGTGCTAAATGGATACAACATGTTGCTCTTGTGAGAGGGCTCAGTCTTGAATGAGGGAAGACTGCTAATTCTTCACAGCGTAAGTTGTAATACACGGGTGTACTGGGCTGAACTAGGGACCACCAAAGACATGCCACCTGCTAGAGAAGATGCACAGAACCTCATGCTGGACTGGCCCAGACCATCCCGGGCAAAGACAAGTCTGGTGCACAGCACAGCCTTCCAGGGATCAGGTAAGAAGGGGAAAGCTTTAGAAAAGGTTGACTGACCTCTAGGATGAGGTCCCGGTTTTTCATGAGGGCAGCGCTCTTCTCCTCGCTCTGTTTGGCATAGCTCATTGCCAGGTTGTAGTTCTCATCCTTGCACTTCCGCAGCTCCTTGCTCAGGCTGTCCCTCTCCTCCTTCATCTTCTGCGCCCGCTCTTGGTGCTTGCGCAGCAGGCTGTCCCTCACCCACATCTCTCTGATCGTGTCCTCTTTGGTGTGCAGCCACACGGTTAGTTCCTGGGCCTTCCGCCGCTCCTCCTGCACGGTGCTTTGCAGCTTCATGATCTCATTCATCAGGAGCTGGCTCAGGCCAGATTCCCCAGCAGTGTCTGTTTGGTGGGCAGGTGTCAGCCACCGCTGTCCTGTCTGCTCCCCAGACACACATACAGCACAGGTTCCCACCCACTTAGCACTGCAGCTCAGGACCATCACACACCACACACAAGCATGTGATGCAAACCCTGAAGACATATGTGAACAAATTATCCCTGCTGTTTCCACCCTGCTCTGTGCCCTTCTACACCAGTGTGTCACTGACAGAACAGGTAAAAGGAAGATCTGATCCTTCCGCTTCCTCCTCCACCCTCCCAGGTCCAGCCCGTGATGTCAGACAGCAGGGCCATTCTTGCCAGAACCCTTCTGAAGAACACAGGGAGCAAGCCAGGGAATGCTCCTGAGACTGCTCACCGAAGCTGGGGAGAGGCAAAAGTGGAGGTGAATCCCCCCTTAGTTTGCCCAGCAACACCAAATGAAGAGCTGTTTTTTTCAGAACACAAACATTACCTATAATCATAGAGAAAACCCTGCTGGGCTCCTTGCCAGTTATTTTCTTATACAGTTGTGGATAATAAAGCTCAAGACTCTCCAGAAATGCCTCAAAGCCCTTGTGTCCTGTTCGCTGAAGAATGTCCAGAAGAACACCTGAAATAATAACAACAGGATATTCTATTAATTTATTTACCTCTTTACCTATTTCTAACATAACAAAACATTGCTCCGCTTTCTCCACATGCAGATTAAAGTCCCTGGGACCAAATCCCCCACTCAATCCTAAATCAACTGCCCAGTAACTATACAAAAGTATTTTAACAGTGAAGGAACAGATAAAACTTAACACTTGTACCGAGCTCCTAATACAGTGGGTGCAAAAAGCAGATCTCAGAAAAGCACTTTATGTTATCCTGCTGATAATTACAGAAAAGGCAAGTTAAAACACCATGACAGTTTCTGCAGCTTGAGGCTCCACTTTCAAATACCAGAGGCAAATATGGGAAAAAAGGCCCCCTAGTATAAGAGCACTGCGCATAACTAGAGAGGTAGCAGGGACAAGCCTAGGAGAGCCTGAACTAAGACGACTTTGAGCTCAGTTCCCTACTTTGTCTAGAAATACTCTATACCAAGTCAAGCCCAAGGGGCTTCTTTTCTGTGTTCTGCAGTTTCCCAATCTGGAAAACAGGAAAAATAAAGTTTTTTCAATGACCCTCAGTAATTTATCAATAAGAGTTAATCCAATCCAAAAGATGTACTAATAGCATAATAAATTCTGTCGTTCTCTCTGGTTGGAACAAGACCAGGACTGTATAGAACAGTCACAAAGAATTTACTTAATGTGGTGCCAAGTGTTCCCTCAAACACCAGAATATAGGAACAAGGGACAATGCATACTGAATTAATTTTGGAAATCTCCCCCCACAAAATTGTTACACAAGAATAGCCTTATGGGTCAAACCCAACCAACTCCCTCCCTTACGCTAATCTAGAGATCCAGAACACCAAAAGGCTGTACACCCTCTGTGCTCCCATTACCCTTACACAGCTCAGGAATGCATCTATTGAGCCATCTCCATTCCTCCTCCCCCCACAATGATGAGCTGGGGAAAGGGAGGGGAAAGGGGCTGCACCAGCAGTGCCTACAACATTTGCATCTAAACACAAGCAGATGGTAACCTACAAGCAATGCGTTCCTTCAGGCTTGGTCTGTTAGTGCTTTGTTCCAATCTGCTCCCAAGAGCCGACAGCACGGGAGCATCCATGAAGCTGAAGGCTGCGCTTCACCCACCTGCCTTCCGTTTCCGCATGACCAGGCTGGGGTCATTAAGAACTTGCTCCTCATCATCGTGGCTGATCACTTTGCACTGGCGAAGATAGGGTGTTATACGGGAAGGATCTATCACAGAGATCAGCTTCACCCGGAAGTTCTCCAGGTTATTCCAACACGTCTCATCGTTATCTTCTTCCAACATATTGGTGAGAAGTATCACTGAGCACTGTGGTCCTGTCGTGGAAAAACAAAACCAGAAAACAAACAAGCAGACTCTAAGCCTCCTAAAGTAGTGGGGGCAGGTGGTGAAACCAAGTATGTTAACAGACTGAGAATGGAAGTTTCTTTTAGATACAGGAACACATTTTCCTTGTGGTCTTTAACTCAGCGCTTGCAAATCACCTGCTGAATACGGTGATACACTACAGTCATACCTGAAAGAACAGTGTGGTACTAGACTGGAGATAGCAGCAGCTGCGAGGCTAGCACCGATGCTGCTGACACATATGTGAAGGACAGCTACTGTGAAATTCTGAGAAAACAGAAGTCACCAAAGCTTGATGATCTCCCTCCAACCAGCTGAACATCTCCCAGATCTCACAGCAAGAGGAAAATGAAACTATTTAGCAACAGGTCCACTGGCAATAAGCAAGTCACCGAGAGCCCCACAAATAGAGGAAAATCCAACTAACTCTAGATTCCCAACAGTGTACGCCAAGAAAGTGCTGTCAAATCTCACTGACTTCACCATGGGTTCTCCAGATGCTCACCTGTGCTTAGAATTAATCTTTAATCCCCATAAACAACACAAAAAGGGCAAACCACAACTTTCCAGTTGGAAACTAAGCATTGTCTGAAGCGAAAACATCTTTAAAGCTCTCCTAATTAGCTGTTGCCTCTGCTTTACAAACAGTTCACACTCTTCCTTCTCCATGTCCCAGCATTCGAGAGATCCCTGTATCCTGTTTGACCACACAGCCACCAAATCTAACACCCACAAAAGGCTCTGTGAAACCCCCAACAGCAATAGCCTTAACTGCATTCAGCTGTAATCATACAAAAGCTGGTTTTCTGCATGGTGTGCTTTGTCCATGTGCAAGGAAGGGGAACACATAGCTGAATACGATTTTCAGTGTAAACACAGAGGTGCAAATCATGCACCAGGAAACCACGAGGTCAGTTGCCTCTCACATCCGCCTCTCACATTCCACCTTTGCAGCTTCAGCAATTTATGCTCACAAACACCACCTGTGTGACTAACACAGACACACCAGGAGGCCATTCCCATTGATGAAGAGTGCTTCTGTGTGTTTGTTTGGTGGGAGATTGTTGCAGTGCTCCCCTGCAGCAGCTGTACTCTGAGGCTCCCAGTTACGTGCCTCCCAACAAGAGCTTGCTAATAACCACAGGGTCAGAAAAACTACTTCTTCTCAGCCTGGAAGTGTGCAGGTAAACAGATGAAGAAAATCCAACACTTCTATACCCAGGCTTCTTTGCCTTTCAAATACAAACCTGGCATTTTTATTTCTTTGCCCCTTTGTGGTCAGACTGTTCCATGATGAGTACCTTCTGAAATCCCAGTCATTAATTACTATGCTTATATCACACGTATGAGTTGACTGCAGTAGCCATTGTCATTTCCAGTGGCTCAGGAAGGCTGCCAGAAACCTTAGTATTCACATTTTTAGTCATCTTGTTTGGGGGCAGGGAGGGTGGGAATGGAGTTCTGACCATCAGCAGCTATACAGGGGCTGGGATTGCACACACATCTTACATCTCTCTCCAAGGTCATCTCAAACCCTCATCATTTTTCTGCTCCAGCACAGAGGAAGACTCCAAACATCTTCAGCACATACTTGTTACACATTACACTGTCAGTTAACTAACGAGCTGGACTGATGTAGAACTAGTCATTATTTATCACAGAGAAAATACTCTGCTCTGCCTAACATCAAACCAGCCCCAGCAGATTACAAGAAATGCATTCCCCTGTTGATAAATACCACCTTGTTACCTCAGAGGTGTAAAATTAAAAAAAAAAAGTCCCTGTTAATATAAACCATTCTGCATTACACGGACCAACCTGAGCCTGTGCAGTCAAAAGCCTCCTTGTTTCCTCTCCTGGTCTAGCAACACTCAACTGCGTCCTGTCTCTGAGAAAACTTGTCTTGGATGCAGCCTCCCTTTATATGCTGGCTAGAAGAAAGATCATTCCAGGAGCAAAACTGGTTTGAGAAAAGAGAAAAGGGGAAACTACTTAGCTATACTCTGAGACAGGAAAGGGAAGGGAAAAGAAAAAAAAAAAAAAAAAAAAGGGGAACCCAGAATGGGTGATGGGGAGGATAAAAACGCTAGTCGCATTGCAAGTCAGCAGCATTACACATGCAGTGATTTTAGGCTAATTCTGGCTTTGTTTTCCAATCTGTACCACCAAGTACCAGATAGGGTCCAGAAAGTTTCTTTATGTAGTGATCAGAAAGACTAAAAAGAGTGAAGGTCACAGGCACAGGTCTGGCAGCTGATTTCAGGGGACAAAACAAGCCATGGTTAGAAGAAAGGCTCTTCAAATGGCCTTTCAGCTGTTAACATCTTTATACAGACAAGCAGGTGGCAGCAAGAACTCTCTCTTGGTTTAGAGTTCAGCTTGAAAAGGATGATTTCTATAAAGATGCCTCTAATTTTGGATGTCCTTAAGCTTCAAGCATAATTATGACAACTCAGTATTTTGAGGGAAAGGGAGTCAAGTCTTGGCAAAGCAAAGAACATAACCCACGACTCCCAAATTACAGGCTGTGGTTCTAACAGTAATTAAAGGAGCAGCACAGCAAGCAGCTTTGTAACGATGTTAAGCATCAACATCGTACCTTTGACTGCCTCCCCACCTTCCCACAGTCCTAGAACTGTAGCTGCAACAAGAACTCACTAACAGTCTGTTTTAAAAAAGTCTCGAGAACATACACGCTCTGATACCATGGCAGCATGACACATTTTCCCATTAGCTTCCCACTCTACTCTTTGTTCTGCTTTCTAAGTTTCTGGAGAGTTTCTCCATGTTATCATTAGGAGATGCTCAGAGATTCTTTAAGCCTGTGCTTCTTGTTAGGCATTAAATTAGCTTTACACTAAAAGAAAGATACAGTACCTCTATTAGTTATGCCCTTGCTGAAGGTAATCAGAATGTCTGCTAATTGACCAATCTAGCCTCAAGAGTTTTTGTTCTGTAACAACAGATCGGTTTAATCCTGAAGAAGAACAAAGACAGCTGCTTGTATTTACACAAAGCTTTTCTGCAAGCAGTAAGATTACAAGGCACCTCTTGAGCAGCATTTGCAATGTACAACAATCATTTGGAGGACAGATCACATTTACTACAAGTGCCTCACAGTAACAGCCCTGTGGTGAGTAGCACATAGAACTGTATAGCAGAGCTTCTGCCACATCTGAATTTCTTGGAAAAATGTTATCTATACCGGCTTATGGAAAACAAAGTACACTGCAAGAGGAAAGCCATTTCAAAATCATTCCTTTTGCTCCATAATGTCTTGACACCCAATTACAGCAACATTCGTACCCACTGTCCCCCTAATGCCAGCTCTGCCTAAAGGGTGTTCATAGAAGAGTTGCACCTCACAGCGCTCTAAACACACCACTACACTCTCGGGAAGCTTAGTCAGTGCAGTGCAATGAAGCTCTCTGCAGCACTTTCCCACTAGATCTTACCAGCTTTGACTCAGCTAGCCTTGCACCTCTCTATAAAAGAGAAATTGCTGTTTTATGAATGAAGAAACAAGTTTTTGTAAAGTGATTTGCTAATGTGTGTATAGAGCAGGCTGTAGAAGAATCAAGAAAGAATCCAAGCCTAATTCAATCCTGCAGTTTTAGCCACATGCATATTCATTTTCCACATTCTCCTTGTTTTTCATGCAGCTTGCAAACTTCATTTTTCTCATTAGCAATCACACTCATACAGACATTATTAAAAGCACTAGTTACCAGAAAAAAACCACACAGAATACATCAGTAATTTTTAAGTGAGAAAAATAAAACATCTGTATTTCAACAAATACTCAAGACTCATTTTGATACAAAATTAATCTGCTGCTTATTCAGCAGTATTCAGTCGGTTAGCTATCAAGCAAAACCACTGTCACAGCACTTAAAAAGACACCCAATGAACAACATATTCTGAACATGGATAAACATTCACATAAATAGGGGCTAACACAAAAAAAGGAAATAAATAACTATCACTGCTGGTTTCCCCAGATCTCCAGCAATCCTCCCCCCAGCATCTATGGCAGCTGCTAGTTTGAAAGAGAACAGAATTGGGCTATGCCTGAAAGACTTCCCTCCAGCCATTTTGTTTCAGTTTTTGCAACCTGTCCAAAGATGCAGACTTTGTTAGGCAATGGGAAAACCAGTCCAGCCATTTTCCTCTCTTCCCCAGGTCCATCTAGTCAGTTTGTTGGAAGTGTTAAAAGTGAATAGTGCAAAGAGAGTATCTCCTACTACCACGTAGGAAAGCACACCTCATTCAAGTGAGTCCTGTAACAAAGCACAAACAACTCCTATTAATCACAGCGTTTTTATAGAGAAGCTGCCATTTTGAAGTTTCTAAAACCCAAACAGTCTTATCTGACAACCATGCAAACCAAACACCATTCATGTTCACTTGGTCTATTTCACCAAATGCCTCAAGAGATACTAAGACATGACACACTTGTACCCTATAGAAGCTGTCCTCTTATACATGTAGAGAAATGAAGCCATGGGGCAGGGGAGGGAAGTTGTTCGAAGGTGAAGTGTTAAAGACAAACTCCAATGAAGTACCCACTGGTCTTAAGCCCCAGATCCCACCAGCTTTTAATACTGTTCTTCACTTCAAGACTCACGAGCCAGGCTACAGAGGGCAAACTACACAAAGAGCTGCTGCTGCCTGCCCGAGGATTGCCTGACAACCCCGAGCAAGGGCATCTGACCACCAGCCTGCTGGAACCTGCAGCAAGGATTTACTTCAGCTTCTGCTGCAAGCGTTTAGCACTCACACGCAAATGCTCTCTCTTCAGCAGTAGCTGCCCAGGCTTTCCTGTCTGGCCAATGACAAACCTCTACTAGTCTCATTTTAGCAGCCAAGCCTGTGGAGTGCTACCAACTAGGTATATATACCAGTAGGCAGTAGCATGGACTAAAAGGCTGCCAAATGTTTGAACTTCATGACTTTTGTATATAATTTTATCACGCAGACATCAACTTTCCCTCCCCCTGAAAGTCAAAGTATTAGCCTTAGTCTGTGATTAATGGGTGATTGTAGAACTCTGTGTCCTAAGGGAACAAAAGTTGAGATAATTTCAGTCCTTTCCTAGGGTCATGATTCATTATCTAAGCTGTACCACAGACAAACGCATTTCGGGTTCTCTTCTCAGGCAAGAAATACAAGATTCACTGAGTAGCTACTAACACATTTCCTTCTCACATCCTCCTCTTTTTCCTGAAGCGTGCACTTCTCCTGATTTGAGGAGCACTGCCATCGGCCACATCACTGCAGGAGTCCAAGACAGACTGTGCAGCATTCTCTTCAGCTCCCATGCCCTGCAGTGTAAGCAGAAGAGACTATCAACACCATGTGAGCTAGCATAACTGCAAAAGAACCCCTTCAGTCATCTTTTTATTTTAGGGAGCTCAGCAAGGTTTCCAAAACAATCTTCCATTTACCTTCAAAATTAAGCACGGGACAACAACATTCTATTACCAATGTCACAGCAAGCACAAAACATCCCAAAGTTTTCAGAGTGAAACCTTCAGCCAACACTGGCATTTCCTCCTGCTTCTGCTACCGCTACCAAACTACAGCAATTCCTGCTGTAGTTTGTCTGGGCACAACCGCTCATTACAAAGGCTGCAAGCACAACCATTCGTTAGAGAGGTGGTGAGCCTGCCACAAGTGAAACTTTAGCTTTCACCGCTGGAGCCAGACAGTGCTCCAGACAACACAGGTCAACACAAACTTTTGATTTCTCATAAAACATACCTGTACCACAAGCTTTTCACTGAAAAGCACCAGGAAAACAACCTGGCTATAGTGTTAATAAAAGAAGTGGGAGGGAGCCTGGTGGAAGATGACACAGGACAGAGAAGTTGGCAGTACAGCTATCAAGCAGTGAAGAACTGCTGGTGACTTTTGGATCAACTGCTTGCAGTTCAAACTACACTGAACTTGGCCCAGACCCAAAAGTCAGAGCCAGAATAGAAAGATAACTGCTGGCTTTTACTATGGAAAAGCTCTGATTTTTAGGCAGCTTTTTGATCTTTCTGTAGAAATAGCCATTTAACTTGTTCAGTCATCTTCATTAGTGTTTTGTTTGTTTATTTTGGAGCCACAACAAACTGAAATGCAAGTCCGAGCTACACAGCTTCTTGGCATGTTCTGCAAGAAACAGTGCTGGGCAGTAATGGATTTAGCTTAAAAATCACAGACTGATTTTAGGTTGACGTTATGGCTTACAGCAGTCCATATACTCTAATAATCTCTAGTCATATAAAACAATTTGAGAGGAAGACCTCAAATGGCAATAGGAGCAAACATACACAATCCCCCTGATATTACTGGGGTTTAAAGGACACATACAATGAAAAACAAGGGCCTGATTTAAAAAATACAGGAGTCAGTGCAGCAGATCATAAACTGTAAGAGGAATGGAGCTTTGATACCCACACTTCTGGGAACTATCACGTCAAGTTTAACATGCTATATAAAACCCAGACTTTTACCCTTGTGAGGACTAAGGGCTCCCGACTGAGCTAGACAGCTTTTCCTTTTATCAGCTGCAAAACTGTGCTTACTCAAAAGGACTGAATTTCTGCTACACTTAATAACACTGGGGGTTTCACCCTGGATTCCAGTGCAATATTTAGCTGGTGGTAACTTTCTGCTTTTAGAACCTGGCACCTCTGTTTTACCTGATTTAGTAAATCAGCATCTTTGTTTCCAGGCTCATCACCAACTGTCCAATCCAACCGTACACTTGATAATTCATTCCCACAACTCTCTTCCTCAGACACCTCCTTCTCACTCTGCCACTCCTCTTCGTCACTCTCCTCATACTGCTTCCTGCTGGCTGACAGAGTTGTTGTCACTTTTGGAGGAGGCAGAGTTGCTAGTACAGCTGGGAGTGTAAAGGCTGCTAGGAATCTGGCTTTCAGTAGGAGGTAAGCAGGGTTATCACCGAGTTTCTGCTGCACCAGTTCTTTGATAGCATGCAAATCAACCCCAGTGCCCTCATCCTGACTGGCATCAGAAGACAGAAGACATGCCGCTTGCTCTTCAAGAGTTGCTTTCTGCAGAAGTAGCTTTGAGAGGGTTTTCAAGTTGCACAGAAAAGGTGGCAAATAAGGCAACCTGGTTTGCAGTGATGGTACCTGGACACCTTGTTTCCCATTCAGCCACTCCTTCACTAGCCCCTCATCTTCAAGGGAAATCAGGCTGAAGTCAAGTAGATTCTTTTCTGCACTGGAAGTGGTTGGCTGGGGTGGACTGTCAGCAGGCTGCTTAGTTGGAGATTTGGAGGCAATAGGCCTATTTTTCAATGCTTGTGCAGCAAAGCAACTGGAGTTCTTTGGGACATTGTTATGGGGAACTGGATCTCCTGGCTGGAGCACAATCCCTTTCGTGATGGTGCTTGGACTGGAAGATGATCTGTTTGTGGAGTCATGGCTCTTTCCCAAGCTAGTGAGACTCGACACACATTGGGAATCAGACCCTTGAGTGCTTGCAGGTAGCTGTGTTTGGGGCAGCAACACAGCATGCAGGGTTGGTGCACCAGGTGGAAGAACAGTCTGAACTGCAGAGGAGTCAGAAGCCTTGGAGAAGCCATCTGAACATGCAGGCGTTGCAGAAGAAACACCGGATGTGGCACATCCAGGACTCGTTGAGGTCATATTTAAGAGAACTGTGGAATGGTTAGCTGTCTTTCCCAAAGCTACTCCTGCTAACTGGGTGCTTGATGCTTTAGTCTCTGCACTGCTGGGGTGAGGTGTATTTGCTCCAGCTGGTACAGGAGGCACTCCTAAGCTAGAGACACTGCCATTGGAAGTCACAGTTGTCTGACATTGACTTCTCACAGCAGCAGCTGCCAGTCCTTGGGGAACACCCACCACAGTTTGTACAGCGGCAGAGAGCAAAGCCTGTGGCGTTACGACCCACGTGAAAGGCAGTATGCTGTTGGGAATCAAATGTGAACCAGTTTGTGGAGTTACAAGAGCAGGCAATAGATTGACCGGCCTCTGTTGTGGCCCATTACTATTTAGCTCACAGGTAACTGGTGTGGAAAGAGACAATTTGTTTGTGCCAGACTCAATGCCAACAGGCACCACTGTAATCTGATGTGGCACAAAAGCTTGGTTTTGCAACACTACTGAAGCTGAGCTACCAGCTAAGACTTGACCATTGCACCCTGCTGGATTTGGGGCCTTCTCTGCTGCAGCTGGATTCATGCCTGGAAAAAACCCTCCTTCAGGGCTGCCTTCCAAAGCTTGCTCTTTTAGTTCCTTACTGGACTGTAGTTCTGTCCCTTGTGAGGAACCAGGGCTTTCCCCAGTTTCTGGCACTGATGAGGAATGGTTTTCAAGCACAATAGTGGTAGAAGTTGAACCTGCAACAGAAGTAAATGCCGGCAATGGAGCTGGTGCACACTGTACTTGGCTGTTTGTACAACCAGCTGCTGCAGGTTTGCTCCCTGCTTGTGCAGAAGGAATGATTTGCTGTGGTGGGTGCTGGATTATCAGAGGCCCCGAAACCAGCATCTGTGGGGCAACAAATACTGTCCTCTGCATAGCCTTCTTAGCCCGGGATTCCCTTAGCCGCTTCTCTCTCAGTAATTCTGAGACAGTTTTAGGCTTCTGCCTTTGCACTTGAGCTGGAAAAGCTCCCTGCATGGCAGGAGTGCTGCTCTCAGAGACAGCAGCAGAAGTCTCTCTTGCTTTTAAGGCAACAGGTCTCTTGACTGCATTCCTTGGTATGCCCCTTCGGGAGTTCCTCTGAGTACAAGATTGTGATGAACTGCCTACAGAGGAGGGGAAATAAAATTTATAAAATAATTTAAAAGATTGAACAGTATTTTCAAAAGCCATTCCTTAGCTATTAAGCATCAAGTACCCTGCACAGGAAGTAGCAGAATTCCTCTTTGTGAGAGTTCCTACAACACTATAGTCTTGATTTAATCAAGCCTCAAGCCCTGTCCTGACATCCTTCAGATAACTCTGATGCAGTTCAGTAATGATGTAATTTTCCCCAGAAATCACAGATGGGCTAGGAATGCACCTTAACACTGTACACGAGGAATTGTACACGGGCACTTCGCACCAGCCAGGATCACAACAATGAACTGGGGTTTTGGTTGGTGCCAGCACGTTCACTACAGCCTACAGCCAGCACCTTGCTGGAGAAAAGTGTAACAGCAATAGTCTACAGAACTGGTGGCCCAGTGCCACTGGTCCCCCAGCCCTTCAGTATTTTTTCCAGTCCTTACCAAAGGGTAACATATTTAGCCAATAACTGAAAGATCCAAGAGCTAGCAAAAATGAGCATGACAATGTAGTTTTGTTCCAAAAGTTCTCCTTCAGTTAAATTGGTCATTAATGTAACGGTGATGAATTAAGTGAAAGTTCTTGTACATCATAAAAATAAATGTTCTGGTAGGTACCTGAAGAAGTCTCCATATTTTGGGAAGCCTGCCAAAAAAATTATATTAAATTATACTTCTGACATATCTAAAGATCATTAAAACAGCACAGATGTGAATCAAACCCACATCTGCCAACATCCTATACATTTTGTTATGCTTCTGAACCAAAACAAACTGGTAGCACACATACACACACAAACAGCACCACTAGCCACACACAATGAAAAGTCTCTACTTTAGTCAAGACTTCAATGGGAAAAGCTTAGAAACAGACCATGTGCCATACCTGCTGAGGCCTTCTTGCATTAGCTCTAAGAAGCTCTGACTGCCTTAGCCTTCTCTCACGAATAATCTTCATACAGCCATTGGTATCAATCTGAAAGAGCTACAAGATGAGAATTTCATTAAAATTTGATTGAGAAAAAAATGTTCTGGTAGGGCCAGTGACAATACAAGACACATCAGAGAGGCTTCACATGCAAGATTCTGGGGACATTTTTACACTTACAGAAAAGTCCTGACAGTATTAGATGTTGGATGCAGGATTTATTTAAGAAACATCATATGCAAGCCATGAGGTCAGATTAATTCAGCAACTGGATGGTTTGTTTAAGAAACAAAGATAAACCATTTAAGCACCAAATACAGAAATAAAGATTACCGCTGTTTAAAAGCGGATAACGCTATTAAGAGTAAAACCTACCTGAATGAAAAGTGTGAACAGAGGAGTGCTCACGAGACTGACCGACTTAATCTTCTCTTGAATAGAATCAGCTAGAAAAAAGTCCAACATCAAAATCAGCTGGGCATTCACTTACAAGATGTCAGAAAGTAGGGACAAAAAGTAGGAGAGTTCTACCCCTGATGGGTCACCACTACCTTTTGTCTGATGAAAAGCCATCCTCCCAGTCTGCAAGGTGCAAGGCAGTAGCACATTGCCCACCCAAGGTGTCACTGCCATTAGAAGCTTTCTGTCAAGGTTCATTCTTCTCAAACGCTCTCTCTCTTGACGATAAGTTTTCTCTGTGATGTTCTGCAGCCCCTGAAGCTTCTGGTCAACAGATGTACTAACTCCAGATATTTTTGTTAAAACAGTGGCAGAAGGTTTTAGTATCTTTGATTGCTGTGCATGAACAAATACATAGAGTTCCAATTAGGAAGATTCTACCAAAATTAATCCCAGGACAAACTATTCACAGGGCAGTTATGAGAGAAAAAATTATGAGCTTTTCCTCTTGCAACTACAGTGCAAGAAGATATGTGGTTCTATTAAAAAACATTTCCCACTAAATGCAGCCTGGCAGTGCTCACATCACAAAAGCAGACAAGACAGAAGGGGCACTTACAAGTTTCCTCTGAAAGCATGTGTTATTTCTTAATACTCTTCTCACATTCTCCAGGGTAACCCGTAGCACTTGCTTTCCACATCTGGAAGCCTTAATACGAAAGCATACAAGAAAACATAGAAGAGAAAGCGTCTCTCAGAAAATTACTAGCACTGACTATACACAGAAGGTAAAAAAGTTTTCAACATTCCTGCTGTTGAAAGTATCTTATTAAATGAAATCAGCCCTGAAGTGCAGACATTTACCTTATCTTTTAGACCTTGTGCATTGTCACAATACCAAATGTCTACTTTGTAAAAGCCTTTGTGTGAAGTATCTACAAAATGCCATACTGACAGTCAGAATTTACTGGATGATTCTCTTTGCATTTTTTTGCTTAACAGTGCAAAGGAAGGTACAGGAAGAGGTGTGGAAAAGCCACTGACTCTTTCCTGAACTTCTACTAGTAAAATAATGCTGTATCTGTAATCAAAATTAAAGACTGATTCACCAGATAAGCACTTACAACCCTTGCATACCACAACCCCCAGAACATACCACTCTGTACTTGTCATCAGTGCAATCGGCCCTGTAGTCCTGCGTACACGTGGAATTCTTAACACAAGAGTCAGAACAATTTTGCTAACATGAATTTAAATAGCAATTTAGATATTTCATATTTTGATAAGGAGTATCTTTCTGCAAAAGTGTGCTAGGAGGGTTTGTACTGTTTCAGTACCTGATCTGGGGTGAAAACCCAGCTCAGAATCAGATACAGATGTATACATAACTTAATTCTTCTAAACTCTAAGCCAATATGCCCTAGTCACCAGCGTGGAGAGACACCACAATTCACTGAACAATTCTGCTTTATGAAGATTTAAAAAAAGTTTTGTTTCTGTGACACTACGTGTAGGAAGAACACAGCTATTTTCTAAGTAATGCATGGGGAGGCAGTGCTAGAAATTTCTGTTTAATCCCACAGCTCCGTTTCCAACAGCACCCCCGAATGGCATAGTGAGAAAGCAGCCAACAGAGAAGCGAAAAAGATTCCGCCATCTACTGATCACATACTCTCTTTACTGCAGCAACTGCACTTCCCAGTCGCTTCTGATCTAAGCTCCAATCCCATCAAGACCAGACTGAGAATCCCAGGATTCACCTTGTTCATTACTTCTGCTGGATTCTTCACAATGACGTCCGTTGAATGTGGACGTGCAATGCCCCTCAGGAGGGTGTTCAACTCTGATTTATTGGCAACTCTGTCCTTGTCTCCATCGCACGTTGCACTCAGAACTTCACTGCTACTGGTCTTTGCATCGGCACTCGTGGGAGAGAAAAGTGATGGAGTTTGGTATCTTCCTTTGTTTGATTCCTCTGTATTTGTCCGTGTTGGTATCCACAAATCAATGCTGGGAAATGCACACTCCTCCTTGCTTGTCATCTCCTCCTCTGAACTGTCTGCCAAGTCCAGTTCTATGTCTTCACTGCTAGTCTCTGAAGAGCTGGAACTCTCTTGCACATGTCGGCGTTTTGTTGGCCTAGATCTTTTCTTCTCAGTTAAAAAAAGCACAGAGAAGTTTTAGCCTTGACTTGCAAATTTCTCAAATCAGTAAGTTAAAAAGTTTCATGGGGCAATATCTTATCAGTAGGATGTGGCTGCCAAATGGATAGTTCTGCTTTACATCTGCTAAGAGTAACTAAATCCAGTACAACTGATAATTGCCTTTGGATTAGATTCTTGTATGCAAAGAAAAAGCTACATATAGGGACAAGCTTGTGTTAAGAACTGGTGCACATGGAAGTATAAACCAAGCACGGTTGCCTTATCTCGACACATTCGGGTTTCCATGAACCCTTCCCTAGGGCAGGTGCTTTGCCAATGGAAACAAGACTGTACCTTTAATATGGTCTTAAGCAGCCAGAATGTCTGGAGTGCTTGGTACCAAAACTGACAAATCATGAGGTACGTACATGAAAACCTAGGTATATCCCATCCTTGTAGGCACTTCAAGGTAATAAATAAAGTTCTGGATAATATACAAATACCTAGCAAATTAACTTCAGACCTTCAGAACAAAGGCTGCTTTAACACATCAAAAATTAGACCATGAACATCGATGAAAAAATCTTGATTGTGTGAAATCAATGTCAATTTTTGTATTTTTTTTCATGGGTTTTCACTTTTAGTTTAGCGAATCTTAATTAAAGACATGGGACAGTGACATAGCAGGATTTTGTACAATACCTTAGACCCAATCATGAGTTTCCACTTGCTTAGACACTGGGAGCCAGTCCGGTGTGGCAATTCAGAAGCTATTTTACTCCAGTGACCTAAAGAGGATGCAGAGTAGAGCATACCTATTAATGCAACAAACTGAGCACCAGGCCTTTTCAGTGCAGAATATTATACACACTATACATATATTATACATTTCCTTATATGAGAGTTACTATATGAATGGATCTCAAAACCTTAACAGTCACTAGTGTTCTTCGATCAGACTTTGCACTACTATACACTCAGCTCAAGTTAGAAACTACAAGTGAACCAGTGATAAAACCCTAGCAGAACTACACACTCCCTGGCAGCAGTAAGAGAGTGCTTTGAAGAAAGCTTAAAACTGAATGCTGAAAAGCTTCTATTTGTTAAGGAAAGTTTTCTTAGAGAAAACAAGAGAACTCTTTCACAGGCTGTTTAGAGGGGAACTCACCCCTCTAAACTGTCACAGCTCTGACACCTTGCTAACACAACTATAGAACTCTTTACTGCACAATCCCTCAATAACTGAATTTCCAGGAACAGACCACACAATATAAGGAAGGTTGCAATCATCAGTACAAAGCAGAGCTTGCTAGTATCAGCTGTGGGGCTTAAAATAAAAAAGAGGAGAAAACTTAAATGATAAATTCCTTAATAATATTTACTTCTCTAAGTTTCTAAAGATTAAGCCACAGAAACACTTACCCAGGCCATGCTTTTGAACCAGTTCAATTAGCTGCTCCTCTTCCTCTAAACTCCACTTGCCTTTCTTTACATCACAGTGCAATGCTTTTAAGTACCTTCAAAATGAAAACATTAAAGTAAGGAACGTTCAATTCTGCCTGTACAATTCCGATCATCACCACATACTCTGAGGCTGAACAAAACCAGCATTCCTTGTCAGATCTTTCCTTTTTGTAAAGGGTCCCATCCCTACTCCCTTAATACAGCACAGCTACAATCTCTTTGTTCTCAAAAATATCAGGCCACATGACTAAGAATTACAACAAGCAGCTGTAAAACGGGTCATGAAAATTAGGACATACTGTACTCAGTCTCCTGAAGCTGAGTCCAGGGCTGAAAATTGCTCAGCACCTCATTATTGGTGTTCAGTTACAGAAGTCACCAACTAGATCATTTTCACAGACGCACAGACAAATACATGGATGACAACCTTCCCTCCCTACATGCACTCATTCACATTTAATGACCCCTTTGCTTTATTTTGAACAACATCCCTCCCAGCTTCTGCTAACCCACAGGCAGCTGTGGTGAGAGAGTAGCATGCCACAGGCAACAACGCGCTGTTCTCTCTGTATCTTGGCTCTGTGTAATAAACCTGAAAGCACAGTTGCTACATTTAGCGTACTTACCGATCTCTGCACTGAGCATCACTCCTCCCTGGCACTTCGGTCCGAATTTTATACCAGTCACGCTCTCCATACTTCTTAACTGCAGCCAACAGCATCTATGTTAATCAGACAAAGCAAGAGTTGAAATTTTATCAGTAATAATCCTAACAGGCCTGAGAGATAAGCAGTTGTATTTGTTTCCACTGTGTTGTAAATCTCTGAACAGAAGTGTTTAGGAGCTTTTAAGCCCTCTTGTCTTGTAAACTGCCCACCTTGGTCCGTTTTACATTCCTTTGTGCCACTGCTAAAGCTTGGATGTGTGTAGCCATGCAGTAACATCTCAACAGTCTAACCTTCCCACTTTTTGCACTCTGTAATTCTAGGCATCAGAGAAGGGAGCTTACGGCATCCTCCTCTGGTGTCCAGGGTCCTTTCTTCAAACTGGGGTCCACGCTCTTCGTCCATCGGTAAATCAGCTGAGCTGAATCTCTTCCTTCCATGTAATAAGCAACTAGAAATGCAAAGGTGTATTTTAAAGTCTATTACAAACAGTGTTTCTTCCTTTACTTACATTGTAACTGAGATATTTTCAAACAGTGGATCACCATAAGCAGCATTTAAATCTCAGCTTAAATACTTCAACAATGGCACACAACAAGAATTGAAAAAGTATGGCATACACAAAATGTTACTATTTATAATGGCATTATCCGTATGAGACACATGATGACCCAACAATCCATCTTGCAGCAACAGAGAACTAGCAGAGGTTTCAGCTCCAATACACATCTGAGGGGTTGAACACTCACAGGCTTGGATTTAGGACCCCAGATACTTGGTTACTATTCTCGTACCACCTCCCACACTTCCGAGGAACAGAGACAGCAGTACTGACGCCCTAGAAAAGGCTTCTGGTCACAGCACTGAAAACTGCCAAAATAGCTGTCCATGAATGAATACTGGCTTTCTAGGGAAGAACCCTGATGATTTTGCTACAAGAAACAAAGCTCACACAGCCGTCAGTACTCGTTAATAACTCTCAGCCAGTTTCAACCAAATTTCAAAGATAGATAAAGGTTCCAAGAGCTACTAAGTTCTTGCTGATATGACAAAACTTCCAGGTAGGTACAGGAAAGGCATATACTACTGCTCCCACCAAGGAAAAAGGGAGGGAAAACTCAACCATCCTCTTTCATTCAACAAGGGGTTTTTAGAAACAGGTACATCTGTAGTTTCAGACGAGCCACAGCACTGTTGTGCCCTGTCTAGATCACAGGCTAGAAAGGTAAGATGAAAATACAGAACTGGCACTATCCTGGAAATGAAAACATTCATAGGAAATAAAACTTCATTAATTCCTTGAATTGGAGCAGGCTGGGTGCTCTAGTATGCAGGAACATTAACAGACACAAGCCTGAGAAAATGGAAAAAAACCCCAGCCATTACAGGTGAAGGGAAGACATTTTCACTTGTAGGTCACTTACTTTTCTTGTATGGGATATGACTTCCTACTCTCATCTCTTGAACAAGCTCCAAAAGCATCTGATCTTCGCCTTTGGTCCATTCTTTCCTTTTCAAATCTTTGTTATAGACTTGATACTTCTGCAAGCACTGGAAAGGTGTCCTGTTTGTCTTAATACAATGAAAACAGAGCTACTCAGATAACTGGATATTTATGAGCATAGAAAGCAAGAGGGCAAGGCTAAAGTACCAATCTTTTTTGGTACTGCTCTTGAACACTTCTCAGAAAAGCATTAATTAACAATGAATTGCCATTACTGTAATTTTCTGAAAACTAACATGAGGCATAGTTAAATCAGAATTAACTGACTTTTCACCTCTTGTTTCTGAGCTCAAAAGACCTTACCCCCAACTCCTGGGCTATAGTCTGCCAGTCTAGATAACCGTGTTTAGCAGCTATCTTCTTTAGCCTCTCTATTTCCTCCTCAGTCCATTCCTTTTTGTTGATGCTTGGATGCTCCCAATTTTGCCAAAACTTCCTCAGTTCTTCTGAACTACGTTGTCCATCAAACTAAAAGAAACATCAAAAATCTGTTTTGTCTGGTAGCTGGGACTGAACTCCTCAACAGCCAGGAACACCAATACGAGGAATATATTTTGCATTCCAGGTATGTCTTATTGCTAAGTTTGCCAGAATTAAATCATCAAATTTAGCCAATAACGTCAAATTTTCAGTACTTCCATGCTTGCCAAGTTGAGATCACATAACAGTCAACTTCAAGAAATGCGTGATGAGAACACTGTGTGCAAACTAGACTAGGTCAGGTAACTCTCAAGAGAAGGTACACATATCAGAAGTAATAAAACAGCTGATCTCCCAACTTACATGGATGTTTGAAATTTTCTCCCAGTCATGCTCATCGAACCTGTTTCCTAACAAGTCACTTTCTGGGAGTTGGCTAAAGCAGACGGTACAAAGAGAAAGAACGAACCACATTAAATGGTTAATTAAACAGTCACTTTGTCTTCCTGATCTTGTTTCATTTTATTCCTCCCACTTGCTACTGACTTCCACAAGAACTGAAGGTCTACTACCTCAAAGCATCAGGCTCTTTAACAGAGTAACGTTGCCCAAAACCATGTTTCTTATTGAAAAAGAGTTCCCTACAAGATGATGTCAGTTTAGCAGGAGAAACAATTAATGCAGTGTCAAAATACATTGCTCTAGACATGTTAACAAGCAAAAGCTCAGAACTACTAAAAATTTCAGAGCTCTCTGCTTTTTTATTGCTAAATCAAGAACTATTTAAAACAGCACCTCTATATTGGGTGTAAGGACTACATTTGTGTATCAAGACCCAAACACAATTCTTAGTAAAGAATTGTGGAGACGAGAGCTTTGCAGAGTTTGAACGGCACTTAATTTTTTTCAAGCCAACACAAATAAAGATTTCTCCAAATGTCACATCTAGAAGTGCTCAAGGAAGGAGGGAACTTTAAGAGGTAAACTCCAAGAACAGACTTTCATTTTCACCAAGAACATAAAAAGAAGACTTCTCACTTAATTGCCTCTATTTCTCGCTCGACTTCTTTGATTTGCTTTTCCAAGATCTGTTTCTCCATTTCTGTCTTGACTTTCTCCAGTTTCTGATTCCAGTAACTCATCCTGTTAAAAAAAAAATTTATCATTACTTAATATGACTAGATGAGAATAAGGTCAATGGCATCAGAAGACGTATGGCAAAGATGGTTTCCCCATCAGTATCATTCTTTCCTTCAAGTTTATTCCCACACAAAACTGTCATTCTAGGTTTTCCCACGACACACTCATTGTCCTATTTTTGCCCCTCGAATGCAAATCATTGACCCAGAACAGGTCTCAGATTAATCACTTTGGTATTTACAGAGCGAAGCAATGGTTGCTGCAACAGCAACAAACACTGTATCAGCTCCAGGCACAGAAAGTCTCTCACCGGACACACCATTATGACTTGCTATATATCACAATTTCAGCTTCAAGCCCTGTAGACTATTTTAAGTTATACCACTGTGTCAACAGGAAGAAATAGATGGATATAAAATGCCACAATACAAAACCTCTCCACCTGCCAGATACCCACAAAACAATCACCAAGCATTTACAACCCAACCTGAACGCTCTAACCTCTTATGGTCAGAGCACTGCAGTTCAAGACCCTTTGGTACGACATGCACACACAGGTAATATAGGTGTGTCATGGTTTAACCCCAGCCAGCAACTAAGCACCACGCAGCCGCTCACTCACTTCCCCCCCACCCAGTGGGATGGG
>JAVKLA010000052.1:17481117-17495034 GCA_034782735.1 Sagittarius serpentarius | reverse complement strand
GCATCAGTTGGCAAGTGGTGAGCAATTGCATTGTGCATCACTTGTCTTGTGTATTCCAATCCTTTTATTATTATTGTCCCTTTATTGTTGTTATTGTTGTCATGGTTAGTTTCTTCCTTTCTGTTCTATTAACTGTTCTTATCTCAATCCACGAGCTTTACCTTTTCCCCGATTCTCTCCGCCATCCCACTGGGTGGGGTGGAAGTGAGTGAGCGGTTGCGTGGTGCTGAGTTGCTGGCTGGGGTTAAACCGTGACACACTGTCTTCAGGGTCATGACTATGTGTTGCAATGCAGCCTTCAGTTCTGTGTGCATAGGTACTTGGAGAATGTTAAACACTGTATTTGTAGCAGCATTTGTCTTGTGTTGTACTTTTTCATTTACATCAATTTTGCTGTCATGGCATGGTGACTGAGCAATCTGACTTGCTCTATCCTCATGATCTAAACAGAAATTCAGTTACTTTCATAAGTCAGGTTCTGTGTGGTGTGGGGACTTTAAAGCCCGCATTTAATTCACTAGGAAAAAGTATATGGTCATTATCTATCAGAATTTGGCCCTCTTATTGATTGTGTACCCTTCTGCATTGATTTTGTAATATTTTTCTTATTACATATTTGAACACTGGAGGATATTTTAATACTACTCTGAAACATAATTTATGTAGTTAAAATTAAGACCCTGCTTCACTGCGCAAAACATACGCACTGAGTGAATCTGAAGTATTTTCTATATTAACAATTTATTTTCATTCCAGTGATACTTAGTCCAAATCACTAAATTCCTCCTCTTGTTTAGTAGAAGCTTTAGTCTTAATACTTAGTCCAAATCACTAAATTCCTCCCCTTGTTTAGTAGAAGCTTTAGTCTTAATAGTTTGCCAAAACTGACAGAATCTAGCAATAGTCAATTGCATTCTCTTTAATTCAGTGAGTGGAATATTTGTTTCCCTGTGTGAACATGTTTTGTGGCAGAATATGCTCATATTTCTGTGGTGACTGAGCTTGATGATTCTTTCAGGTCAGGTTTTTTTGCATTTGTATCATCTTTTCAGAGACGTGCTCCACGCACCTTGCTTCTTTTCTAATAACTACTGCTTACAGTGGCATGAAAAGTGGTGTCAGTGTTGGTGCCAAAGCTGCTGTGGCTTGGAAGCTTCCACATCACACCTGTGTGTGTGTGTGCGTGATGCTGCTTCTGCCTGAAAATCCTCCACAAGAGCCAGGAGCTGCTGCCACATTCCCAGCAGCACGCAACTGCAATCCAGAGCAAGCATTTCCAGTAGAGCTATCTCATCAAGATGATGAGATAATATATCATTTCATAGGACGAGATTCCCTCTCTAGTGCTGTCTTCAGTTTAAGAAGTAGGAAGCTGACTGTGATGCTGTAAGCACTGAGCTGTGCTTGGGAGCACTTGCTATATCTGTGTTCAAAAAGGAACAAACCATTTTTTAGAGCGCAGCACTGTTGTCCTGCAAAACAGTGAGGAAGAGTAAAGAACCCAGAATGGATGCAATATGAAGGAAGTCACAGTAGGCAGGGTACTGCAAAGATAGGTGGAGCAGAATGGACAATGGCAGGCCACTGGGAGTTAAATTAAAGAGAGGGGGGAGGAAGAAGAAAGGAAGGATGCCCAAAAGCTAGTTAGACAGATGGAGACTGTAAGTCAGCAGGGAATCTTCCTGGGAAATGCAAGCACCCTTGCATGAGAAACAAGAGAGCAGGGCTGACATGTAAAATATGTTAGTCACCATCCCGTTTTCACAGATCTCTGTTATTCTGTTTTTTAAGGATTTGGCCAAATCTGCAAGGACATTGAGCAAACTGAGAACAGTTCTTCGGATAAACACTGAGCTCGGAGATTAGAAAAATGAGTATTGACAGTAGCTGTGCTTCTCACATTCTCCAATATGCCATGTTATCTGTTCTTCCTCCCACTCCCCAGGCTTTAAACCTGCTTCAACACTATCGTAATGGGTTGCATTATATCAGAACAAGGAATACAGGAAGATTTCAGACTTTTGGCTTTTGGGGATTTTTTGTTATCTTTCTTTAATAAGCCTCTCCTTGTTGCTTGAAAATGTCATTCTAGGCAAAGTTCTTCTATAATTAAAGAGCAAAACTGTCCAACTAATTAGAAGTTTCCTTTTGCCCTGAGCATAGCTCTGGGCATAGAAACAGGGAGTTTAAGGCAAACTGCACAGCAGTAGGAGTAATTGAATTATTTAAAATGAAAGTCTACTTTCTAAACCATGTTCAGTGAAAAAAAAATAAACAGCAAGATGAGGAACAATGGAAAAATGATAGGGAATTTTCCTTAGGAAAGTAATCAAAGCAGAAGTTACAAAAATCCTCTCTAAATTGCATTGAAACAGTAGGATTTTGTGAAAGCCACTGACAGGCCCCTAGGGCTTCTGGCCTTGATTATGCAATTGCTGCACAGGCAGGACTGACTGCCAGCAGTGGCTTTCATATGAATTTCCTGAAGAAAATACTACAATAAAATACACATTTAGGTGCTTTTCATTCAGAAGATATTGCCTGCTGTGGAAATCCTTGGGTTCATTCTCACTTTCTGATGATGGAGGGAGAGAAAAAACTTGTCTAATTAGGTGCATCTCATCCAAGATTCCCTCTTGCGTATCTCCCATCCCTGATAATGAGGTGTTCCTGCTCCCTCTGCAGGGGCTAAGCAGGCTGCAGTCATAAAACAGCCAGCTTTTGCATGCCTGAGAACCAGGTGAAGGCACAACCCCGACCATAATTGTCCTTTCATTAGTGCAACATTGAAAAATTTGTTCAGTTGAATGTTTGGGGCAAATATTATTTGCGGTCATTTATATCTGGCTTTCTCACTGTTTTTTTGCAGAGTGATAATGGCAAAAACATGTTAGTTTATTTTGTGCTTGTGCTGATTGCATTTTTCTGTTTTGCTGGGCTGGTTTTCAGGGTATGGGATGGTATGGCATCCTTAGGGACCAGCAACTTACCCTTTTTCACTGGTGGAACATCAGTGCTATCAGTGCTGCTTGGTAGAAAGGAGACAGTTAAATGGGACAGAACAAAAGAGAAGCAATATATAAGCAAGCCTGTGCTAGCTGCAGCAAAAGTTCCTTATAGCAAACTTTGAACAAAACTCTGCTTAGTGTGCGAAGTCCTGGACTGCACTCATGCATTTCAATAGAGCTTCATTCCTTTAATGAAGATGCACTTCACTTATTTACCTTAAAATACTTATCTGGCTGTCACCCAAGTGTTTGAAATAGAGATAACAACTACTCCCCTTTCTTCTTCCTTGGAGACAGGAGAAATGGCTTGATTAATTTATTACAGGTTTTTGTTTGCTTTATGTTTGTATGGATGATTGAGCATAATGTGCGGGAGACTGGATGGGAATAAATTATCAAAGCAGAGCTGTAGCAGAGCTGAGAAAAGGGAGATCTGTGAATGTTCATTTCACCTGAGGGTGCTTTCCATAACCTCAAGTCCTCCTCCTAGTGAGTTCTGTTACTAATAGGATGTATTGCTGCATTTGCTAACAATTTTGAATTTTCAGGCTCCCTGGCTTCATTTCTATATTTTGTTTGCCAACATCAATTCTGGCACCCATCACACATTTTATTAGTTTATACTCTTCCTCATAGTGACCATCACAGTTTTTTGTCACTTGAATTGTTTGAGCAACCAATCATGTACATATTCTTAGACTTTGCATGAAAAAAGACACAATTAAATTCTTATTTTCTGTGATGTAAATATAGTATTCTTAGAACAGAGGATAAGAAAGTATCCTTAGCTGTGACAACTGGAAGAGGAAATCTATTTCTTACTGCCCTCTGTGGGAAAGGAAGAGGAGGCTTCCATTAGAGAATGAAAAGACGCCCGTCTCATAAGGGAGATTTTAGCTGGAAAAGGGATGTTCCACAATTATTTGGGCCCAAAGTGGTGGAATATTGTCAATAAACTCAGTGAAAACTTCAGCCTTGGCTTTGAAGAAAGTCTTGTCATCCAAAGCTAATAAATCCCTTTCCAGTGATGAACAGGATGTAATGATGTCTGTAGGGTGAAGAGAAGTGTAAACCGGCCAGAGGGGCCTTTCCTTATCACACTGGAATGCAGTGATGGGGAGGAGGGGGGAAGCACCATGACAAACCACACTGCTGCACACACAAAATGATGTGAATGCTTGTTCTTGGCACCCATGATGCCTCTCTGAAGTATCATAGGCACGTACAGTTTTCAGCCAACTGTGCACAAGCAGCTTGAGAGACAAAAAGCCGAATCTGGCACCAGGTAAAGCCTGGAAGCATCTCTGTTAAAAACACTGTTGAAATTTAATGCCTTTGTCTCTTGGGGTTTTATAATGCTTTAATGTCCCAAACTGCATTCACCTAAATGTCTGCACCCACATTTCACTGGTGCAAGATTTTAATTGTTTCAATATTCTCCTAAAAGCTGAGGCAGAGAGGAACTGGTGACTGCTCAGTGAACTCTCTTGCCTGCTTTCTGAGATAGTAAAGATGACTGATTAATATGAAATGAAATTGTGCAACCATATTAAAACCTCGAGATTTTGTAGACTGGCTTATCTTTATATAACACTTCAAATTAGCTTGTGAATTCCTTTCGTTCTTTCCTGCACCATCAATGGGTTTGTGTTTGTCCTTTCTGATTATTTTTTCCACTGTTCCTGCTCCTGCTCCAATAGGATACACAGTATAAACAAACCCTGTAAAATTTAAAAATTTACAAGACTAAGAAAACAGGCAATCAGCAAGTTAATTTGGTAAGAGGAGGCAGAAAACAGTAAGAATTTGAAATTTGAATAAAAGATAAATTAAAAACAGACTTTACTGCTAAATTTATATAAGTATATAAGAAATGGATTTTTCTTTTGTGGCAAACAAACAGACTATGGCCAGAAAAATAAAAAAAAGCTAGTAGTTTTATATGAACAGCTGGAGATACCAGATAAGGACAGCAGTTTTCAGGGACAAGTGGCTAGGATGTTCTGAAAGGTTAAAATCTGATATCTAGACATTTACATACTAAATAGTTCTGAAAATATCAGGCCATATTTGTATGATAGAGTATTATTATTGTTTTTGTCTATAGCCTATAAGTGGATCAGGGAAAACTGTACTGGGACACATAAGATTCTTTGTTTTCCACAGTCAGCCTTTTGGACCTCAGAGACATACCCCAGAATTCAGGATGCTTGTTCAAACACCCATGTAAATTTTCAGTTAATCTATCTCAAAGGACTAGATATCTGCATTAACCATGAATTTGAACCCCTTTGTGGAGAATCTAGGCACTTTATTTCTGATACATTTATTCTTCCCCTTGAGGAGTCAAAAGAGATCTATAGATCTTTTAGGGAAATGGCTGGCTTTATAAATTATTGAGGCATAACTGCAATAATTAGCTGGCTTTTGTCAGCATCATACTCCATATATAGCAGAGCTGCTAATCGCTTACTGTTTTTCAGGGCTTTTGTCTCCTTAGTAGATTATATATGTATGATTGGTTTTGATCACTTTGTAATGAATATTGTATCATAGTGTGCTAAGTAGGCTAGTAGCAACATGTTACTAACTTCTTTAGGATTAAATTGTATGTGGGTAGTTTTAAAAGGTATCCACACTGACTAGAAAAATTCAGTTTTCCAAACAATCAGATTCTGCGGATTAGCACAGTCTTTGATTCTATGCAACATTACTCTAATGTTACTGAGCATAGTAAGTCCACATGAAGCTGTTTCAGTTCTAAATTGGCTCACAAAGACAATTCATCATTGTCTCCATCCTGAGGTGTATACAACCATCATGGGCTTCAGGGGATGCTAGCAAGTATTTTAATCCTGCTTTACAGATAAAAAAAACTCTATGAGAGCTGAACAGGTTTATCAGACATCAGCGCTGGCCAAGTGAAGCAAGAAAGGTACCTATAGGATACTCTGATGTCCTAACCATTAGAAGTATGTGGCCTTCCTGGAAAAGTTGGATAAAGATGGATCTGCATTTTATTTAATTATCCAGACAGCTTTTGAGAACTTCTGGCTGAGAAATTAATCCGATTTATTTCAGCGTGCTAATAGCTGCGTCTCAGATGTAACTCACTACATCCATCCTTCTGGGTCTTCTCCATTGCTCTTTGTGGTTATACAGTGTTAGTCTGAGTTAGTTTATAAAAACTCCTAGGGCATGTACAATTTCTCCTATGTGGCAGATGATGCTAGGTCTGCATGTTGCAGGGCCAATGCTGCAAAGTGATGATGTTACTGAGTGTGGCCTTGCAATGTTCCAGTGGTTTGCTTCTCCAGTCACCATGCTTCAATGGGCTGTAGAAAATAGCTTTGGGCAACCTGTTGGCCAACCTACAAACTCTGAAATATGGTAGAGGGTAGAGAGTCAAATGTCAGATATGATGCCCTGTAGCCCCCTGATGCATCTGACAAATAAAGAAAAGGCCCATAAAACATGGACTGAACAGAGCCTACAACTTCTGTATCTGGTTTGCATGCTCTTCTAGAGTTGAGCAGATGTTGGATCCCAAACGACAGAGCCATTTGTCACCACCATCCGAACCATTCTTTCAATGCAGAAGGCCTGTGAAATGAATCAAAATGCTGCACTCAAACTCTTGAAAGCATTTGATGCACAGAGCATTGCTCTGCCTAACACATTTCAAACTACGGTAACTGCTAATAAGATAAAAAGCAGTGACAAATCAGAGAATATTGCCTCTAACAATCATGCATGACTTACCATGGCAAACACATCCTCGCTGAGTAAGGAGTGCTCAGCGTCCGTTCAGGCCTCCTACTGCAGCCTTTTATGCTTTTTATTTTTATCCCATTTGACAAAATAACAGCCCTTTATCAGTGCTGATCGCAGAGATTTTGACACCTCACCTGCTGGGTTCCCCCTCTGCTGCATAGGGGTTTCCTAATTGAATATTTCCCCTGTGAAAAGAAAAGCATTGAATAAGAACAGGAAAAAAATGAACAGTCTTGAAACCTCCCAAATCTTCCACCCCAGTCCTGCACACAATCTCCTTTTCTCTCCCCAAAGTGCAGAATATTCTTCTTTCAGTGAGCAGCCTCAGCTCTTTTTCTGAAGCTCATCACATTTATTATATGCTGAACATTGTAAATGAGCTTCAGTAAGAGCCTAACATGAGGAGGAGGGGAAGGAGAGAGGTATTCATTCAAAGTAAGTCATAAAAGGAGTCTGGTTTGGTTAGAGTCACCAGTGCCTCATTTCTCACATTTGTGAGTCAAAAGCAAGAAAGCGTTCACTGCCTGTGTTGAGACCTGGCCTGTGTCTTGGTGGATGGGGTAGGACTTTGAATTCATTGAAGGATGAATTGTAAACTCTCTTTTCTGCCACTATTATTCCTACTAAAGCACCAGCAGGCTGCATGCTGTTGTTCACTTGAGGAAGGACCGAAAACTTGTGTTTCAGCTCTCAATGTGTGTGGGAGCTGGTGCTGTGGATTGAGACAGAAGGAGGATGTTATCTGCCAAGTTCATACCCTGACCATGATGGCTACTGCAAATGCTCATGTTTCCTCCTTTCTCATCAGAAGCCACTGCTCAGGTGACTTCACTGCATCCCTCAGCAGAGGAGGCATGAAAAGCCACAGCTTCAAAGCCAGCTGTGCAGAGTGGAACTGGCCTGGCTTGTCTGTGAGAAAAACAAAAAACGTCAATGAGGCTGTTGTGCACACCTGGCTTCTTCAAAGCAAGGCAGACTTTTCTAGAAAAGGGAGGCTCTGCTGTCTTGTTCTCTGGGATTTCTCAGCTAAGTTTTCCTGATTTTCAGAAAGCTCCCTACCCTTCTGCACAATAAATAAATAAATACATAGTAAAATGGATGGAGAGGATGTATGAAAAAGGAGGGAATCAGAGAGGATAGATAAGCATGGGAAGGACTTAAAAAGGCTGAAGGGAAATTCTTCTCTCCACATCCCTGCTTCTTCAGCCTCTATGCCATCATGGATTTATTTTTTCTTCTTTTTTAAAGGGGGATATGTTCTTCAGTTGCTTGTGTAAATAGTCTTACAAAGATATTCCTTGTAATCTTTCAATTGCGTCAGCTCACAATAACAAGAAAAACTGAGATTTTCCCACTCTGCAGTTTAGGCCAGTTGTATTGCATCAAGGCAGGGCAATCTGCACATTCTGCTCCTGCTTTCCCACCTTCAGGGTTTTACATCCTTTAGTGCCTTTCCCATATCATTTCCCCACTTTATGAAGCAGGTTGGTGAATCCATTTACCTGTTATCCAGCTGCATGTGCTGCAAGACGATTGCAGCTGGGAGGTATCTCTCCTAGTGAGAGTGAGCAAAAGGGCACCCCTCAGTACACATCTTCAAAAATCATCTGCTCTCCAATCAAGTGACATACTGTTGAATTTCAGCTTTGAAGCAAAATCATCTTGAGAGGGATGCCTGTTAGGGATAGTTAACTGGACTCTGGTACTACCCGTAGATCATTAACAAAAGGTTAATTACATTCAAATTCCTTGAAGAAGCCAGCTGAAACAAGTGGATTTCAGCAAGTTTCCCTACATGTGTACGTTGGTCTGCAAAGCCAGTGCTGGCTCAAGAGAAAGAGAAGACCCAGAGAGACCTGAGTCTGCTGCAGATGGGACTCAGGTGTTTTCAGGTGGGTAGGCAACATGGGATTCTGGCTGCAGGGCACATTCAGCCATCACCTGAGGAGGAGGGTGGACTGGGTGGGATGACCAAGTTACAGGGGTCCTATGGCACCAGGCTGAAACTGCTCTGGACAGTCGGGCTTGGGGGAACTCCGGAGCAGCTGAGTCTGCTGCCTCTCCTGTAAACATGAGGGTAGGAGACAGGTTGTGTTTCCTGCTGGGAAGCACTGGAGGAAGGCTGGCACCATATTCCCCAGCTCTGCTTCTGTCCCTTATCTGAGCAAAGCAGCAGTGGCTCTGGCTTTGTAGGGTGCATGAGCAACAGGGAGAACAAGGTCCTCGACACTTAGCTGCTCCTGAGAGCTTTCTGACAGTTCTGATTGTAAACAAATAGAAACAAGAAACAGCCCTGGTTGTAGGCAAGAAAAAGTAAATCATTCTTTTGTAAATGAAGCAGTTTGATACAGCTAGGTACAGAGACTAGAGGTGGGACTAGAGCTTTGAATTCCCACAGGTGTTCTTTGGAGTAGCGTGCCTCTGCTTATGAGGGCCCACCAGGTATATGGAAGAGCATAGCAAATGTGCTTTGCGCTGTGTAATCAAATATGTTGAGTAGTAGAGAAACGGTTAAAGGCCATAGCAGAAGGGCTTGTACGTTGTGCTACATCGCTGCAGTTCTGTCTGTTCACAAGTTGCCCAGTAATTGCAGCACAAGGAGCAAGCTATTAATAGTTCTGCTCATCATGGCTGCACAGTGAAACAGCATAATCCTAGCATGAGAGAATATGTTAGCCATGAACTGTAAAGCAAAAACTTCAGGCACAGAAAACAGCCTTGAAACTATGTAATTAACAAAAGAGGGAAATAATATGTTTAATAGAGGCTATTCATGAAGCTACAGAAAAATGCCTCTGCATTAAATAAAATCTAAATGAAGCTGTGCACTTGAGCCAGAGAGCAGTGTCCTAGCTCACTCTCACAAACTCTATAAATGTTTTTGTGAATAGATCAATTAAAGTGTTTGGCATGCAGGTGTCTAATAAATACTATATGCTGGAACATGTTCATCTCATTTTGATACACAGCTATGTCTTTGTTAGGGTTCATATGTGCTTCTACAGCTATGAACTAGTTCTACAAGTCATATGCTTTTAGAAATTGTTGGCAGAAAAGTGCAGGCCTGAATTTCTATCAAAAGCATTAATAGAAAATGCATATACGTTCACTTTGACGGTGTCCTCAGAAATTTAGTAATTTCCAGTGAAGTCTGTGATAAAATAGTATATTTTCATTATTTGTACATGCCAAACACATAAACACACATCTAATTTTAGTGCATAAAGTGTATTCACAGTTTCCTGAAATTGCCAATGCTATGATCATGACTCTCAGACAAGAAGAAAATCCTATTAGCGCATTCCCACAGAGAAAAACAGTGTGTTTTGGAATAACAGTAGCTACTGAAGGCCTTGAAGATAATATATGTAGAACATAATATTTGAGTAAATATAATATTTTTATGTGAGTATTATGTGGTATATTTGTGAAGAAACCATCTCTGTTAAATGCTTATACCTTGATTAAATCCTGTAAAAAATGGTAAGTATATTTCCAGGCATATTTCTATTACCACTTTACAACATTTGGATCACTTGTATTCAGAAGGTATGCAAATGGCTTTAGCTGGGTCATCCTTCAGCTGGTATTTCTAACAGATATAATGCCATGGGGCATTCCTCTTGTCAGAACACATTTATATTATTATCTAGAGGATTATGGCTGGGTTTTTTCCTCATATATTCTACCCTGAAGATATGCTGAATTCTCAGATTTTCAACAAACACTTATGACGCAATTACTTTAAATATAATATAGTATCTTTTATCCCCAGTTTTCACAGACCTTTACAATTATTAAGTTTCTATCAAAACTACCAAAGCAAGCAAATTGGTTATGGCCTTTCTACACAGGTGGAACTGTCATTGATATTGGGCCAAAATATTGCCATAAATGCTAAAACCATGTACAATAAATTATGCAAATGCTCACACACAGGGTTTAGAAAAGGTAGAACTGTAGGCTACTTAATTCAATATTTCAATTGAATTAAGAAAAGCAATTCCAATTTATAGGAAATGTTATTGTTAAAGATTTTGTTTTAATTCAAGGTGTGGGACAAAAAGAAAAAGCAATTTATATTTTAAAAATGGGGAGTTGAATGTGAGCTCTCACCCTCTTGGATGTCTTATTAATCAATCCCTAGTGTTATTTCTATTACTGCTTTAACATGAACAGTCACTGGGAAAATGAAATAAGAAGGTATTTGAAATCATGTCCCCCACACACTAGCTGACTGGATTTTCAGCTGCTAGGCTAGTAATTTATTTCTAATGGCTCTTATTTGTTTCACATTCTCTCATCTTTCTATTAAGGCTTTATCAAAATTGTTCTTTTTATTTTTAATTTTAATTCACTCTCTCTCCAAATGCATAAACATCAGAGTTTGAAAAATAGCCTGGCTAGGAAGGAAATATATCTGTAGTACAGAGTGCAAACTGTCTTGGGTAAGGTTTATCAGAGGAGAAAGCACAGGACTATGAAAGAATAAAATTAAGATATACCAGAAGTGGGGTCTTTCTGAGTCACCATGCTCCTCTAGAAATAGCTTATTTGCAATGAACAGGAAAAGAGACCTAAGATAGGTAATTAATACTGAGTTCACCTAAATCTTGTGTCAATAACTTCATTAATAATGTGATTAATATACTGTAACTTTTGTCCTGGTTGTAAAAATGACCATCAAATAATTAATTAATCCTTCTCTGATGAATACTAGATAGGATGAGCCAGATCTGCCTGGACCAAAATTTAGGCAGCCTAACTCCCGGTGAGGTCCCGTCAGTAGAGCCATTGTAGATGTCAGTATGGGAGATGCCCTACTTGGGCACCAAACAACTTCTACTCTAATAGATGCCTTGGCCTTGTAACAAGATTAGGGTGGTTTTAGTCTCCTATCTGGCAAATGTAGTAAAGGCATATACTTAAATGTTGTCATTGTATGGCTATTTTATCAGTTTGCTACAGGCGGTATGAAAATATTGGAAAAAACAAAGTCTGCAATGATATTAGAGCCAAGTAAAAGTTTCAGAAATGGATCCTGAGTGTCTGGATCTCTATTTCCATCTAACTGTGACTGCAAAGAATAAAGGCTATGCCAGTGGTACTACAGAAAGGCTACATTTCTGGAGAAACCTATCTCTGGCCTCTGCTAGTCATAAAACATTCCCCCAGGCAAAAAGAATTCTTTTTAATGTGCCATGCATTTTTTCCATATTAATAATACTGCAGGCCTTTAACTTCTTAAACACCTAGTGCTGTTTGACTGAGAAGAAGCTCAGTGGAGGACAAATGAAGACGAGACTGTATAGGGCAGCACCTTTGCGGGTGAGCCATGATGCTCGTGTCTGCCAGTGTCTGTCTTTGTGCTGCTGCCACCCTCCCGGCGTGCCATGGTACTGCCTCATGGGCATGGCCCCCTGGGAACCCACAACAGGAGAGGGGCTGGCACCATTTGGAGAGCAGCAGGGCACCTAGCAGATCCCTTCCATTTTCTTTCAATGGCATAGCATGGTTTCCAGAAGGAAGCATTCTCCAGAGGAGCACACAAGCACCACATACTCACCTGTTAGCAAAAAAGAAAAAAAGTTTTCATGAATTGTTTCAGGAGTGTAGACGTATTAATCCCTGTAGCTTAGACTGATACCAGTCCTTCCCACATTTTATATATGATCTTTGCTTACCAAAAAAAAAAAAAAGGAAAGAAAAACCGTGAAATAAAGTGATGTGCTACTGAGCTTGAGCCAATTCCTCTGAGTGGGGCTTATTTTTGTGTGATATTAATCAACAAGGGAAGAACAACCACAGAGCTGCTTTAATTACTTGAACTATCCACCTAAAACTCCAGATAAACTGACTCTCCCTAGAGAAGGAAATCACTGTTTTCACTGCTACTGGAAAGGGAAATGGAGGAAAAAACAAGAAAGAAATGGGAAAAAAAAAAAAGGAAAAGCTCCATTTGCCTCAGGTTTCTACCCAGAATTCCCCCCATGACAGCTGGACAGGGGAAGTGAATATACAAGATGCACAAAACAGGGATTCCATTTCTAGCAGGAAAGGTACTGCCAGCAGCACCTCCTGCACTCCAGCCTCAGTCTTGTATCACTAAAGGAGAAATGACATGAATCTGGCGCCTCTGTGTGATAACATGCAACACCACTGTCTTTTTGTCCCAACATTCAGGGACAGTCTTTCCTACTCAGCTGCTAAAGAAAGCTGAAATCATGAGAGCTGGACTAGCCTTTTCCCAAGGGGCTGGAGACAATTTTGCCTGGAGGCACCTGAGATTTGGAGAACAGACTACTGTGGTCCTGGAGAACAGATAGAGGCCCATGGGGTGCAATGCTTACTTGCTTAGAGGTAAGAAATAAGTCCAAAAGTCTCTGCTCTGCCTTTTGTCAGTAACCCCCTGTGGACCTCTCTTTCTGTGCTTGAGTTCATATCTTTCCTACCCACAGATAGGTCATACTATGTTTTTGCAACTCCTTTATACTAATGCAGGAAACTGTAGAACACCTCTCCTTTTCTGAGTATATGTGCAGCAATTGCCTGTTGGGGACATGTCAGCAGATGTCATCAGACAAGGCAAGAGTGAAATGATATGGCAAGGAGACATTTACTTACTGAAAGCCAAACTGCAAACGGGGAGGAAGACATTAATTGCTGCTAAAGTTGCTTCTGGTAAGTGATGTGGTTTATTTTTCATGTAACTAGTTACTGTGTTTCTGCAAGTTGAGGCTGCACCTTCTATAACAGATTATTTCTGGATACTCTAGAAATTAATCAGGAATTAACTTCAAAAAAATACCAAGATGTGGAGAGCTAAAGTCTATTGTCATTGTGAAATCTTGTTTTTCTGCAATATTTATGAACATGGCTCAGCCTTTGAGTGTAAATTTTTCGATTTACTTTTTCCATCCGAAGATGCTAGAAAACTGTCATGGTTTAACCCCAGCCAGCAACTAAGCACCACGCAGCCGCTCACTCACTTCCCCCCCACCCAGTGGGATGGGGGAGAGAATTGGAAAAGGTAAAGCTCGTGGGCTGAGATAAGAACAGTTCAATAGAACAGAAAGGAAGAAACTAACAGTGACACTAATAACAGCACTAAAGTGACAATAATAATAAAAGGATT
>JAVKLA010000052.1:17453449-17481107 GCA_034782735.1 Sagittarius serpentarius | reverse complement strand
CACCCAGTGGGATGGGGGAAAGAATTGAAAAAAAGGGAAAACTCGTGGGTTGAGGTAAGAACAGTTTAACAGAACAGAAAGGAAGAAACTAACAATGACACTAATAACAACAATAAAGTGAGGACCACTGCTGTAAGTCACATAGCTGCTCTCTCAGGCTTAACAGTGACAGTTAAAGTATCTCTGCTGTGTTTTGCAACCCTACTGAACTGCAATCAGTTAATGCAAGAACTCGCTGAAGGTGGAATCTCCACATATATCTTCTCCTTCCTTCATATATAATGTTCTCATCAGGAGAAAGAAGATTTTTGCACAGTACTTACTTCAGTAACTTTGGCTGAAGCAGGCGCTGCAAGTGGTCACTTACTACTGATTTCTGCAGTAACGTCTTCTCTCTGCTTTTCCCTAGACAAAACAAGGTAATTGAGCGTTCAGACACCGGTGCAAAACTACTGCCAAGAAAAAGAGAGATCCACTGCTTTCAATATCACTGTTAAAGTATCCACCAGGTCTTCAATAACAGTTCGCCTTCATTAGCTACACAATTTTGTTAGACAAAGAGGATACCAGAGGCTAGGTAAATTGACTCTATTCTCCACCAAAATGACTGATATCACGTCTGACCTGGGCAAGCTGCAGCCTCTTGCTCAGTTTTAGTTCTGAAGAGATCTCAAAAAAGATCATCACCCAGGTGTTTGCAACTATCTACAGCTGTAAGTGTCCCTTGAACTTCTCTCATCTGAGCACTAGCTTTGCATGATCTCATTCGGTTTTGGTGTGCTCACAGGAGCTGTTACATGATGCATCAAAACAAATGCAAATGAAAGAAGCAAGTCATTAATCGCTCAATGAAACAATTTACTTTTAAGTACTTTTTTTTGTGGAGTCAAGTATGAAATATCAGAAATGTTGATGTTTAATTGCAAATGGTGGGGGAGGATCTAACAATATGAATATATACATTTGTAACAGCTCTTATAGAACAATGAAGAGCACATAGTTACTTACATTTTGTTGAAAGCAGTTGTTCAAAGGATTTGATGCCCTGAGCTGCTTTTTCCTTGGCATCTTCATTGGAAGGAGGGCCCTAATGAAGATTAGAAGGGTTAGATGCATTCGAAGAGTCAGATACACAGAAAAATTGCTCTTTCTTCTTAGAACTCTAGCATGAACTGCTACAAAAGACTGGTAACTCAGACTTGTGCAAACTGTCACATTCAAACTGCTAGGTTACCTTTATTAGCACTAGCTCACAGACACATCAGAAGACATAAGAAAATAAATACAAGTAGATACTTCAAGCAAGTTTGTCTATGGTTACACAGCACATTCTCAGCGCAGAGCCAGGCCTGCTCGCATTAGCTGACAGTTGTCGAAGAAGCATTTTGAACATGGGGACACACTACGCATGTTTGTACCTACTTAAGATGCACTACCAACTTGGGTAGGATTTAATAGAAAAATTACCAGTCGTTTTTTGAATATTATATTAATATATGCATGGTGACAGTTGACAGCTACAACAAAAAGTCAAGATCTCCTCTTACTAGTGACCCTTTAAAAACACGTGAAAAAAGTAGTGAAGTTTGCCTCAGAAAACTCTGTTTCAAAGACAATCAGATTTCAACGAGTACTTCAAACAGCAGCATGGAATTGCAGCGTGGAGATGAAGACAAACAATCAAAGTTAAGTTAAAACCAAGAATGTTCAACTGCCCCATGGCTGGAATGCCACTCCTCAGAGCTCACTTTCAGAAGTCACAGTCAGACATGGGTTGAACAAACATTTCCAAAAGAGGGTAAGTAAGCAAAAAGTGAGGAGGAAAAAAAAAAAAAAAAAGGTTTAAAACTGAGAAGTGACGTTCACAGTTACACAGCCAAAACGTAACACAGTTTTAACACAGTATAATTTAAATCTATCATTGAAAGTCATATCAGTATGTAATCTAGTTATATTTACTTACAATTCCTGTTGTTTTATCCTTAAAGTATGGCTTCATAAAATGACCCAAAAATACATTTGCCGGTAGATTTCTACCGTCTCCTGCCTTTGCTATTTTTGGACCACCAAGCTCGCACATGATTTCCTTCTGCAATACAAGAATTAATTAAACAGTATCAGTGTCTTCTTCAAATTCCTAATTTCAGAGGACTGACCCATGACAAACATTCCAGGCAGGGTTCAAATTTCCAGCACCAGACTGTAAATCAGTGTACATGTTAAAGACAGGATTTGTAGCTTCCTAAGTTTGTACAGTACACTGCAGATGATAAAAAGAAAAAAAAATACTAACTTGCTGCAATAAGCTAAAATATAAGATATAAAGTACTCTAGTGGTAGCATTTTTGGTGATAAGAAAGCATGGAAACATCAGTCAAATAAGCCATTTGAAAGGCCAGCCAAGTGACATTGGTTTGAACTGCCATGAAGTGAACCTGGTTCCTGGCCAAGCAAGCTGAGCACTGCACCAGCATATAAATAAGGGACTACTGACCACTGCAGCTGATTCCACTGGTACCTGTGATGCATTAGGAATGTCCTGGGAAGTTGTTCTGGGCTTGATGGGCAGGGGAAGATGGCAAATGGCAACTCAGAAAAGCACAGGAATGAACATTTTACTCCTGTTTCACTCACCTGCTGTTCTTTGTTTTGTGCGATGAGCAGCTCAACTTCCTCAATCTTTTCCTGGATAACTTCCTGGTACACATGGTTCATCTGCAGACATGTTTCTGGATCCTGTGGCAGACTACTTTCAATATCATCATCACTACTGTCATCTTCTCTTTCCACTTCCTTGAAACAAATAAGGCATTTGGGGGGGGCGGGGGGCAGAAGTAAGAGAGAGAAAAGTATGCTCGCTTTAAAAGCAGGTATGTAACATAATTATTTTTGTAACTCAATAATTCTATTGTCTAACAAAACTGATTTTCAAAAGATTTGGAGGCACATAACCATGTCTCTCCCAGGCAGTTGTTTTGAATGCTCCCAGAGGCAGAATTACCAGCCTCGCCTAGCTCCCCTTTGCCCTCTTCATTAGTTCAGCTTGCTCCTATTTGAACCAAAGTCTGACTCCAAACCTTGCCAACACCTGGTCTCACGCCATCAACTGCAAAACTGTAAGTAAACTGCAAACCAGTAGTATTTTACACTGGAGCTCTTACCTGATAACTCCATACTTCAGAACCACCCCTTCAAACTTCCACCTCATTTGTGCTTCTACTGAAGCAATTCTTCCCTTACATGATTTATTACCACCTGTTTCAGACACAAAACAGTGCTCTGACTGTTTCATGAAAGTGCTATGCACCTGGGTCCAGTCTGCACCAGCAGATCTGTCTTCACAAGCTAGCTTCTCCTTTCCTGTGCTGTACAGGTGTTAAGATATTTCTCTCCTAAATGTTTTCTATATGAAGTCTGAGAAAATATTATGTTTAAAACAACACCAAAAGTAAACAGATTAGTAAAAAGTCTTAGAAGTAATTTTCCCTTCATGTATAAACCCAGTATTCTTCAGGTACAAAGAAGTAAGAGATTTCTTGATCACAAGCTGATGATTTCTTTCTCATGTGTAATTGCTCTGCAACCTCCCCAGAAGCTGGTGTGTTTCCAGTGACAGAGATCAGCAAGCACTAGAGCAGTGAGATCTCTGATCCCTGTCATTTGTTTTCATGTGAAGAAGTCTCTCTATTACATGTGAATAACAAAATCCCGGGCAGGAATAACTGAATCTCCAGGCCTATTATTAATCCTTCCTGAGCTATGGAGTCAAGCCAGCCAGCTGCCTAGATTTCCCCAGAAGAGAATGAAATTTCCCTCCCTCCTGGTCCCTTCAATAGACAGATGGAAAGACATGCTTAAAGAAAAAATGGTTACCATTTCAGCATGAGAATCTGAGTCGTCATCTTCACCATCATCTGTCAGACAACAAAAATACAAAAATGCTGACTGCAGTGAGATTAAAAAAGCTTAAAACCCAAAGACTTTTCAGTTAAAGCACGCAGAATAAAGCCACATAGTATCTCAGACATGACCATTAGAGTTTTTGAATACTGCCAATATTGTCAAGTAAAAATGACGTTTAGTTATATTCCACATATGCGCTTTTTTGTTCTAGAGTAGGAAAAAAGAGCAGCTCCTGATAACTACAGCAACAATCAAGCTGCATCTTGGTCCTACACATCATGGCAAATTACAGGCTCCAGAGTGTGCAGCCAAGTGAATATTCCAACCCAACAGAACCCATAAACTTTGAAAGCACTAACAGCCCTTCCACTCTCTTCAGCAATATTTGGTTTTGCATTCAGTGTGGCTACAGACTTCTGGCATATGTTATTCAGACTCGTGTGATCAAAACACAGGTGGATGAAGCAACCGTGACAGCCACCATAGGTATAGATACCCGAACTATTACCCCCTCTCTGCTTTGAAAAAAATCAATTTTAGGAGGTACAGGCAGGCTGCGAAATGGAGTAGCTCACACAGTAGAGTTTGTGTTGTCCATTCAGGCAGCGTGGAAACGGCTGCGATTTAACTGTTGGCAATATTTGGTGGGCTGTAACGTCTCATGAGTCAGCTCATTACCACCCGCCCTGACCAGAAACCTCCATCGGGAGCCGTGATGGCTCTCTCAACCTTCCCCGCTAGTTTCACCAGGAAAATATGCAAAGCACCGGTGCAAGAGGCTTCTCCTGCAAGGACGCTTGCCAAGGAAAGCCTCGAGGAGACGCCTCGCCTCAAGTCCTCCGAAATTCGCTCCCAGCACCGCCTGTGCGCAGCGCCTGGCAGAAATGGTGGGGTTAATACAAAACCGACGCGAGCCTCTCTCCCGTCACGCCAGACACGCATCTCACGAGCCAGAGCAGTAACTTAATGCAGAAGCAGAAGCACCGGGGGAGGTTGGAGAGGGGCGAGCCCGCGCTCCGCCGTACCCGTGCCGGAGCTGAGGCTGGAGTCGGACACAGCCACCTCGATGCCGGCCCCGCCGGGCTCCAGGCTCCGCTCCAGCTCCTCGATCTCACGCCGGATCTTCTCCCGCTCCGCGTTCAGGTCGAGGGCCGCGGGGGACAGTGTGGCCTCAGCGCCGGGGGGACGGCGAGCCCCGGCCGGGCCCGGCCACCGGGACATGGCGGCGGCGCCGCGGGCTCCCGGGCCTGGACCGCACACCTTTGCCGCGGGGCCCGCCCCCTCTCCCTCCACCCAATCACGGCTGGGCACCACGGTCAGCTGAGCCCCTCCGCACGTGATGCCTGCTCAGCCAATCCAGCGCGCCGCCGATACCGCGGCGGGGCGGGGCTGGCGCACGCGGCCGGCGAGAGGGCGCTGCCGGGTCCCCGCTCCCCACCCCGGTACCGCACACCGGCTCTGCCGCCGCCACCTCCGCGGCCTTTAATAGCTCCGCAAAACCCGTTACACAGCGGCGGGGACGAGCATTACAGACCGCCTGCGGAGGCCGAGCCTGGCCGCAGCTTCGGGGGAGGATTCCCCCAAAGCCCTTTTCCCTCCGCAGCAGGACCACCCTGATGGGGAGAGAACAGCAAGGGGAGTCCCAGCCGAAACCCGGGGTGCTCACAGGAATGTGGGGTGCGAGGGTTGGCAGGGCTGTGGTCCCAGCCTAGCAGGAAAAGGGACATACTCTTGTCCCTTCAGGTTTTAGTGACCTGGTGGCAGCAGCTGTGTGGTGAGTGGAGATGGAAAAGCTGGTTCTGCAGCGGCACTAACAGCTTTGCACGTCGTAACGAGGGTAAGTATCAGAAATTAACTCTGAAGGAATGGTTTCTGCATGAAAGCAAAGTTCTCAGTTTGTCTGAGTCACTGTCCGTCTTCTGACACTTCAGAAATTCTGTCTATTGATTTAAGGAGTTCAGCGACGAGCTGCAGGGATTCTGCTCCGGAGACCAGCTGCCTGGAATGTGGGAGAGAGATGGTGTTAGACGGAGGAGGAGAGGATGAAGTAGCCAGGCCGCGTTTCAGTGGCGTTTACCCCTGCAATGTGATTTTTCAAGAAGCATTTTATCTGGACTGAAGGCTTCACTTCTTGAAGTGAAGTGTAAGAGTCTCAGAGAAGTGAAGTATAAGAGACGTAGGGAGTCTAAGTACAATGGCTTTACATTAAGTAAAAAAAAAATAAGACTTAAACATTCTAGTTATTTTTATTACCTAAACTTGGAGGAAAATACACCAGGTAAGTAAGAACATGGACTAGCTGATCTGGGCATACAGAATACAAGAACCCGAGTTTCAATCCTAAAAAACCCACTGGGGACATGTAGTTGTGACCTCACTATTTAGACAAGCATCTGGAGTAGCATTAGGAGAGCTGTCTTAGAACAACTCACTTGATCGAGGAGCGGGAGTTTGTTATAACCGTGAGAAGGTTCTGTAAGGCAAGGTCTGCGTTCTGTTTCACCACAGCCAGACTCGCTGACTGCCCCAACCTCAAGGCTTCATTCTCTGTCTTGTAATTCTTCAGCTGAACCTAGGGAGGAAACAAACAAACTTTATATGAAAATAACCACAAAACTCCGGTAGCTACTTTACAACTAAAGCAACTAATGAACACATTCATACAGCAGTTTATTACCTACAGCAGCTAATGAATAGATCCCATAATGAGACTGCCTAGAGAGAACGTCTTCCCTGCTCTGGAGAGCAGTCTGACAGAAAACTGCAACTTAGAAGCCTTTATTAAAACTGAAAACGTACACAGCGTTTTCATGACAGCCTGCCAGCCAGCAGCCTCGAAGTCTGCTTGTTTCACAGACCCAACCCAGTGTTGTAACAGAGTGGTGTACTCCAGCTCCGACAGTGGGGATGGAAGCTGTTCCCTGACACCCGTGCTATCATCTAACACTACGCAGGCTCTGCTAAGCTATCTGTAATATCTCTCAAGCTTCTTTCCTTTCTCCATCAGGCACCTTCCTACAGCTAAACATCCATTTGCCCTGTTGCATTACAGCATTCACAGGTCCCAGACATCAAACAGCATTTAAACGTCACATGAAACTTCAGCAAAATTGTAAGTGAAGTGCCACATGTCACAGAGGTGCAGTTAACAGTCTGCGTAGAGCTGAAATGTTCCACTCTAGAACATCTTCTATGGCATTCACTAGGAAAAGTGAAGTGCAGTTAAAAGTTTTCAATATCCTTTTTATAGGCTCAGTTTCAAGACGTATGCTTTCAGCCCCAGGACATTCAGCAAGGCCCTAAGAACACTGCTTCGTACCTGAAGTAACGCATTTTCCTGTTTCAGTTTTGTAGCATTGTTTTCTGCTTTAACAGCCCGTTTCTGAAATAGAATAAAGATTATTTATACCATAGCAGTGCTTAGGACACAGCAGGCAGTTTGAGCTACGTAGGAATGCATGATTCCAGCACATAACTTGAAGTGATGTGGTTTGTGTTATACCACCTTGTGTTCTGAATGCTTTACGAGATGGGGATAGTGCCCCCAGTCATGTCTGATCAGCTGTCTTCTACCCTCCCCATATTTCCTTTCTGATATCTTCAAGTGCCATCCATCACTTCTGGACATCAATTATTTTTTTTCCTTGGGCAAGAGGAAAAACTACTTGGTATACATATGCAAGCAGGAAAAACAACTCTTAATTCATATAGGAGGTGTTTTCAGAAGGCTGCAAAAAAGCAACTGAACGTGTGATGAATCCAAAAATGGTATTTCTGCAAAGACCTCCCTTATTCTAGGTAATGAAAGGAGTTTGAGACTGGGACACAGTCCTGTTATAAGGGAAAAGTCTAAACCCATGTCAAAGCTATTTGGTGCTCACACAGGTGAAGCAACGACTTCAGCTTCCCTCACTCTCCTGGGGGAGGAGGAAAAAGGAATGGAACTACACCAGCTGTGAACAAACTTCTGCTACTATGGCAAACACCAACACTTACCGTCATCAGTTGGAGATTTTGTTCCACGTGCTGCACCATTGCTTCCAAATCCTGTGCTTCTTTTTCTTCTTTAATTTTGTTTTCCTCAAGCTTCTTTTCAAGCTTCCTCATCCTTAAAGAACAAGAGACAATGTACAGTAAGCATTTATAACATTAAATACTTCAGTAAGAAAATTCTAGGGAACGATCAAGAAACTAATTCTTTCATGTTATCAGAAAAATGAAGTCTTCCCACAGAACTACACTTCTATGCTGTGGCTCAGGGGATTTCTTTGCTCAACATCCATTAGCATTAATGGGAACTATACAGCTGAATGCAGAAAGGCCGTACAGAAAATAGAGCTCTCCTCAATCAGTCTAGGTAAAGGTAATTCTGAAACAAATGGTTACTTCATCACCATGGAGGTACCAGCTGCCTCACTGTGATGAGCAGCAGAGTACAGAGGATTCAGACTGGAGCTTAAGAAATTGCCACCCTAGATCGGTCAACAGGTTGCTTAACCCAAGGCAATTCAAGTCTCCCAATATAAAGATTCTCACCAGCAAAAATAAAAATGCTTTTCTTGCTTCAAAGGAGAGAGATTAAGATTCATTATTTTGTTAATCTGAAGCTTTATGAAATGCATCCTGTCAAGCCCTACCCTCGTTTTCACTAACCACCTAAACTGCACGAAGCGTAAGCCACACAAACACACCCATCAGATGTCAGCTTGCTACTTACTTTCCAAGCCTTTTTCAATAAGAAAACCAGGTTTGTTAAAGTTTTTTAATAAATAGCATAGATTTCAACTACATTTTTCTTCTTTAAAGGCGTTGACTGTTTCCACTGAGCACCTCTTCTAAGACAACTCTTGCTTATGTGGTTACTTTCCCCCGTACTGTGGCTTACGCACTTGTCTGCTTGAGTTTCAGAGAAAATCTGAAGCTTATTGATCTTGCTTCTCAAACTGGCATTCTCTTCTTTTAGCTAAAAAATAAAAATTCTCATTAGAAATGAGAGTGTGGTTTCACAACGCTACTAACACTCCAAGACCAGTACCAGAAGAAATATTCAGCTTTAACTCTAGTGCTAGAAAGTCTTGCACTTTCTATTACATTCAAGCTTACTTTCACACCTGGTTTTCCCCTCTCAAAACCACTTAACTTCATTAACCCTGTGGGGCACAGAAATGTGGCACCAAACAACCAGCGCAGAGCAACTAATAAAATGCTGTTAATTCTGAATTAATATGACCTCAAGGGGAAGAGCATGAGGAAGTCACCTGGGTTGTGCCAAAAGCAGCAGGACAGACAAGGTGCTGGATCTGACTCATGCTGCAGAGCAGTTTTGCAGACCTACTTCTCTTCCTCAAGCTGCTCTAGCAGCTGCCACACATCGCGCAGCCCTTGCTGGCAGCAGGCTTTGACGCCAAGTTTCTCTAAGAACCCAATACACGAGCTCAGAGCTCGCTTGACAAGAGAGAGCTCACAGGCGGCGTTTGCGTCTGCCCTGGGAAAGGTGCCGGGAAGTCGGCGGAGATGCTTACCTCCTCGTAGCTAGGCTGCCGAAGGGAGTGAAAGCCCGGCCCCGGGGCTCCGAGGGAGGCCACGCTCGGGTCCTCGCTGCCTGCCAGCCCCGCGCCCTCGCAGAAGGAGCCGGCGGAGGGCGAGGAGGGGCCCGCGGCGGCGAGGTGGGCCTGCTCCACGGCCAAGGGCTGGTAGCTCCCACTCCATTCCTCCTCCTCGTCCTCCGCCTCTCCAAGCGGCGCCGGATCCGGGAATAAGAGGGGGCCAAGGCTCGGGCCGAGCCGCGCCGCCTACGGAGGGGAGAGCAGAGCAGAGGGGCTGAGGTGGGGGCGGGACGGACGCCTCAAAGCGGCGGGGCCCAGCCACGTCTCTGCCCGGGCCCTACCTGGCGGGCGCCGCCCGCCTCCTCGCCGCTCCGGGCCTTGCTACGGACGAACTCGCGGAAGGAGAAGGGGTTGGGCTCGGCCGGACCGGGACCCGGACCCGCTGCCATGGCCGCCCCGCCTCTGCCCCCTCCGCGACCCGGGCGGCTGCCGGCCGTGGGGCGGGGCCTCGCCTCAGAGGGAGCCCCGCCTCCCCTCAGAACGGACCAATTAGCGAGCGGTAACCACATCCTTATCCACTCGAGCCGCCCCCGTGTCCCGCCTCCCCGGGGGCGAGGGTCTCAGTCCCGCCCCTTTCCCCGCCTATCCACTCCCTGGGGTCAGCGCGGCTGCGCAGTGCCGCTTGCCCCGCACACACGTGACCCCGCGCCGGGCGGCAGCGAGGTTCCCGGGTGACGGCAAGATGGCGGTCGCCACGGCATGGCTGCGGCGGGGGGTCTGGGGCCCGGCCCGGCGGTGAGCTCGCCCTCTGTCACCCGCGGGGAGGGAGATGCAGCGCTCGGTACCGGCCGCGGGGGAGCTGCTGTCGGGGCGCCCGGCCTGGCTGACAGCGTCTCCTGCTGTCCCACAGGTGCGGGCTGGCGGCCGGCCGGAGCTACAGCGGCGGCAGCGCCTACCCCAGCGTGTCGCTGACCTGTCCGCTGCCCGGCGTGCCCAAGGCTGTCTTCGCGGCAGCCGAGGGCCGGGAGCGGTTCGAAACGCGGGTGACGGTGCTGGAGAACGGGCTGCGCGTCGCCTCCCAGAACAAGTTCGGGCAGTTCTGCACCGTGGGCCGTGAGTACCCGGCAAAGGCGGGGGCGGGGGGGGCACCGGGCCGTGCACAGCCCCGGCCTGAGCTGGCCTGGCCAGGGACGCAGCGGTGACACTTCCCCGGGACCCGGGTGCCTGGCTCGGTGTAAGGACCAGGGTGGGGGGGTGTGGCAAAAGTCACGCTGACTGCTTCTTTTCTTAACGCTAGTTCTTATAAATTCGGGATCAAGACATGAAGCGAAATACCTCAGTGGCATCTCCCACTTTTTGGAAAAACTGGCCTTCTCTGTGAGTACCGTACTTGTCATCGCGGGGTCTGTGCGAAACACCGTAAATCTGCACAGCAGTGAGCGGCCGAGGGCAGGGCTGCTCCTCACGGCGGTGCTGTGGGTTTGGTCTGTTTAAATAGATGGCGATAGTGTTCCTCGTTAATTATTGTGACCGTAATTATATTTTGAAAGTCTGTTGTGCTTTCACCTCCAAGATTAGTGAGTATTTAGCAAACCATTTGACTTAAAGAATGTAGAAGAAGATGCTTGTTCTGGACTACACTGAAGGATTATAAACAGTTACTGCTTTATTAATTAATAACACTGGTATCTTCTTTCTTAGTCTACAGCTCAGTTTGGCAGCAAAGATGAAATCCTCTTCACTTTAGAAAAGCACGGGGGCATTTGTGACTGCCAGGCATCGAGGTATGATGCTCTTTCTGGGTGCTCTGTTACCTGAGTGGTTGTAACAGTGACAGTAGTTTGAGTTCCTGTTGCTGCTGTGTGGCAGTAAAAGCCATTTTGTGTTTCTAAGCAGCAGAAGTCCCATTTGTGGCAACTGCTAAGAAGCTTACAAAACTGAACCTGAAAGGGTTATAAAAGTCAGTTTTATTTCCTTTTGCAAGCATTTAATGAGTAGTGGTCAAGCAGCTTTATCTGTGACTTCCTGGTGCATGTTTACTGAATGATCGTAGAAGTGACTTCTCAATGCAGAACCTGTCTGCTTGTGTTGCAGGGACACAATAATGTACGCTGTTTCTGCTGATGCCAAAGGCCTGGACACAGTGGTCAACTTGCTGGCTGATGTAGCGCTACAGCCCAGGTTATCAGGTCTGGGAACATAAGTTTCTGTCTCAAAAAAAGACTCCCAACGCATGACTTGCTATTAGATTTCAGAATTCTTCATTAGATTCTGCTCATCAAGAAGTTATCATGTAGCAATTCACTATTTTGTGTGGCGGTTGTTATCTCTTACGTTCTTTCTTATTACAGATGAAGAAATTGAGATGACTCGAATGGCTATACGATTTGAGCTTGAAGATTTGAATATGAGACCTGATCCAGAGCCTCTGCTCACAGAAATGATCCATGCGGTAAAACACTGAAAAGTATCTTGCGTGCAGTCCCTTGTATGAGATGTGCTGCATTCTCTTCCTCAGTGTTTCCTCAACTTCAGTGTTTCTTTTAGACTATTCTGAAAACAGATTCTTCTGTTACTCAGATTTAAGGGGTGAGAGAATTTTGTTGTCCCTCCACTTTGAAATCCTACATTCTACACACATGAAAGATTTTAACCTAAACTGAAACGACCTATAACTTATCTTTATTGACATGGGTGACAACATGTTGTTGAGTTATGCTGACGTTAGTGAAATAATGCTCAGCCTGTCCTCTCTTACATGTCTCAAACAGGTAGGCATAATTTTAAAACAGAAAGAGAAGGTTTAGATGGAGGGGGATGAAGTAATATTTGTTACTTTAATGTATCTGTTTCCTTTTAGGCAGCCTATAAAGACAATACAGTTGGACTGAACAGGTTCTGCCCAGTGGAAAACACTGACAAAATCGATCGAGAAGTCCTGCATTTGTACCTGCGCAACTACTACACGCCAGACAGGATGGTGCTTGCTGGGGTGGGAATAGAGCACGAGCAGTTAGTGGAGTGTGCGAAGAAACATCTGCTTGGAGTGGAGCCAGTGTGGGGCAGTAGGCAGACCAAGGACGTGGACAGATCTGTTGCTCAGTACACAGGAGGCATTGTCAAGGTAAAAGGAAGGTGGAGGTGGCATCGTGCCTCTTCCTCTCTGTTGGAGGTGCAGATTTGGACTTGAACTGATTTCTTTATAGGCTTTGCTTCTAAAATTACATACTGTTCATGAACGTGAGCCAAAACTGGCCATGACAGCCATTATCTGGGTGACAGGTTAATTATTGGGAATGTATCAAGCTGGACACAAAAGAGGTGAAAATTGGTCCTAGTAATTTGTCTGCCCTTCCCACAGGTTGAAAAAGATATGTCAGATGTGAGTCTGGGCCCTACTCCCATCCCAGAGCTTACCCACATCATGATTGGGTTAGAAAGCTGCTCATTTTTAGTAAGTATCAACCTAAAATCCTTTGGTTTGGGTGCCCTGTACTTGAAGAATCCCAGAACACTGTATCTCACTATGTAAATATTGGCACTCTTGCTGCTGGTGCTGTATATACAGACAAGCAGCTTTTTCACTGACAGTTTGATGAAGGCACTGACCTTTACGCTCTTCGGACTCTCTTTCTCCCTCTTCACTCATCCTAGACCCTTGAGAGCTCTGCTATTAGCTGACTGAGTTTCTTGTTGCAATTCAGGAGGAAGACTTCATTCCCTTTGCAGTATTAAACATGATGATGGGAGGTGGTGGCTCTTTTTCAGCTGGAGGGCCTGGCAAGGGCATGTTCACCCGACTGTATCTCAATGTGCTCAACAGGTTGGTTTGCCTTTCTGTTTAAGGGATAGCAGGAGCAGTCTTCTCTAGCAGGTTCACACAGGAGGCTTCATCTTTTGAAAGCCAACACCCCTGGGTTTTACATCAGCTTATTCTGCTTGAAACATGTGGGACTGTTCGTTAGTAGGCACTTTGAGACAGTGAAAGTAAAGGGCACAAGTGAGCAGGAATCTTGTCTTCCTCCACTAGCCCAACCCATCCTTTAATCAGGGGATATTAACAGAATTGGCAATAGGTACCAGTAATCCTGCTCTGTATTGTTCTGGGTTTGGTCTCAAGGATGCAAGTGGAGAGAAGGAAGTAGATGGCACATGCAGAAACTGTCAGAGGCAGGGACTGACAGTTCTCATTGGCACTGTTGAGAATCCTGCAGATGCACTCGGACGGGACTTGCTGTCCATGTTTGTTTAATTTTTACATTTAAATTCTGTTTTTTAGATGTTTTTTTAAATGCTGTTTGTATACTCACAGGCACCACTGGATGTATAATGCAACCTCTTACCACCACAGTTATGAGGATACAGGTCTCTTGTGTATACATGCCAGTGCAGATCCAAAACAGGTATATAGTCCTGTATTCAAAGACGGGTCCTTAAAAAGTAATCAGATCGCTTATTACCAGACAGTAGTGTTAACATAATAAGCACTGTACTAATCTTCTTTCAATTGTGTGTTTTTCCTAGGTTCGAGAGATGGTGGAAATCATCACAAGAGAGTTCATTCTAATGGCAGGAGCAGTAGGAGAGGTCAGCAGCCTAACTTGCAGACTATGCAGATGGTCTTTGAGCTGAAATACTGCATTGCACTGGCCTTGCTAGAATGAATTTTTGTAGATAAGCATGTTAAGTATTTCTGTAAAAGAATATAGTAATTTTAGCAACACATTCACAAAGAGGAAGGTGTTTCCAGAACTCTTATGTGGTATCTTGTATTCGAGCAGTGGCCAGACTTTTTTGAACATCTATTTCTATTCGCTGCTCATTTACAGGTAGAACTTGAGCGAGCGAAGACACAGCTGAAGTCCATGCTCATGATGAACCTCGAGTCTCGGCCAGTTATCTTTGAAGATGTGGGAAGGCAAGTGTTGGCAACAAACACAAGGAAGCTACCTCATGAGCTCTGTGCCCTGATCAGTGAGTAGACAATGCTTTTCCTTGCCTTGACCGAATTGTACGTACAATTAGGTGGGGGGAGCAACTTATAACGTATTCTTGTGGCACAGGTGGATTCCCTTAGAAAGCATGAGGGCATAAATACTACAGATACATATTTCAAACTGATCTTCCTAGTTGCTTGCAAGCTAGCACAATGCTTGTTTTTGTCAGAAGGAAGGAAAAAAGAGAGGCATGGTAGAGAAGGTCTAGAGTTAGTGGTTGGTTTTTTGAGCGTAAGGTCTAACGCAGAATCATAATAAAGCTGCTTCATGCTATTTAGTATGTAGCTGTCACAGCTCTGGCTTTTTTTTTTTTCTGCAGGTCAGGTGAAATCTACTGATATCAAGAGAGTGGTCACTAAGATGCTTCACAAAAAACCAGCTGTGGCTGCACTGGGTGACTTAACAGATTTGCCCACTTATGAACACATCCAGGCAGCACTTTCCAGCAAGGATGGGCGACTCCCTCGGATGTACCGACTCTTTCGATAAAGCAGTGCATCTTGCACATGTCTGACAGACTTGCTTCTTTTTTAATATGTTTTTGAGATTATAATACTGCTGCAAGTCCTTTCCCCCATCTTTCCAGGCATACTGTTCAAACATGGAGCTATGCTACAGCTGAACGGAGCTGCTTCAGAACACTGGACTGTAAAAAGCTTATTATGTTGGGCTTAAAGGCCCACCCTGGCTCTGGCTGAGTACTTTGATCCTCTGAGTAGGTTACAAGAGAAGATGGGTGTATACAGCTTTCTCTGGGCACTGGCGAGAACACAGCAAGCCAAAATATTCATCACTACAACTGAAAGTGTGAATCTGAGAAGAAGTCAGTCACTGCTGTGTGTTATCACTTAATCATATCAGCAGTAGAGGTGGAGCTGTCACACTGGAGGTCCTGGGGTGTGCCCTTGTTGAGGAATGTGGTGGCCTGTTGAAAAGCTTGGCTTACATAGCTGGATTCAAAGAATATTTATAGCTGTTACCAAGGTGAACAAAGGCACAGTCAAACTGAATTAGGAAAATACTAGTTACTATCCATGTGAAGTTAGGCAACAACTTTCCTGCAGTCCAGGTTTTGTTGCAAAGAGCATGGATCCATTCTGCAGTACTACTAGAAGTCACGTGTCTGGAAATTTTGCTGGGGCTCAGAAGAAAATAGACCTGTGGCATAACTAACAGTTTCTGGAGAGTCCAGATACAGAGATACTATGCATAATGCTACATGGATACTTATTGTAGAATTAAAGCAATCCTGTTCTTTAGCACAATTCACGTGCAAGTGAAAAACCTAAAGAATAAAAGTTCTTTTACTCCAGAGTTGGTATACAAACAGAAAGTTATTAAAGGAGTTGTTGCTGCAGCCTACGTTCTTCGAATTGTCATGCCAATGAAATTAAGGCCTTGCAAAAAGACGACATAATGGTCAGCCTCAGAGCAGAGATGGAGCTCAGTTAGGAGTCAAGATCAACAAAATGATGTCCAGAAGGCTCATAATCTTGAAAGCAGCTGACACAAAACTAAGTGCCACACATTTGCTATACTGAAGAAGTGGAGACCCAAAAGAGAAGAAATAAACATCTGCTTTACATAATCCCCTAACGTATGGGCTTGAAAATGTAGACAGCTGCATTGCAGCACTTCACTGGCTCGATATGCATTGTAAGGAGCAATAAAACTGGGAGTGGAACACTGTGAGGCAGCTATTGCCTGCTTTATCCCCGTACCTTTCCTCATGCAACTAGAAGAAAACATGTTGCATTGCTTCTTGTGGAACCTACAGTATGGAAGTCCTGTTCAGTTGTTGTGTATGTTTGTAAGAAAATAAAGAGACCACTGAATGACTGGAGCAAGTAGTAAGTTCTGAAATTCATCAGCTAAGGGCTGGGTTTCTTGAACTGGCAGGTGTAATGTCCTTTGTTCAATGCAAACAATCCCAAAGAAATCTGTCCCACTCTTCCAGCTGAAGACAAATGGCTCGCGTCACCCAAACAGTTAGCATGCATCACACAAAGAACCCTAGTTCGACAACCCTGCAATAAGAGCTGGTTCTCGTTTAAGGTATTGCATTAATTTATTTTTATTCCTTTAAAAAGAAAGGAAATCCAAGTACCTGATGGCTACAGACAGGTCAGTGCCATAAATGTTTGTACCGCAGAACAGAAGCTCTGTCTTGGACAGGTTGCATAGTTAGCACTTCCTCCAAGTTGTTTTCACGGTGTTTTATGTACTAAGGTGATTAATGATCCCGCTGATCTGTGCCCATGAAAAGTTTTTGAGTATTAGTCGTACTTTGATTTTACCAGTGCTATACTGGTCCACGTAGTTATGTTTAGACTTAAGACAACACTTCAAAAATAGCAAGTTACTCACAGTTCACTGGCTTGGAAAAATAAAAACAAAAGGAATTAACTGTAATCAGAGGTAATGGAACTGCGCTGATCTGACTTGCTGCAGTTTCTCTGCATGCTTCCCTAGTACGCTCGCTTCACATCTTAATCACTTCGGTGAAGCATTACACAGTAGCTGTACTTAGACAATTATTTTCAACTCAAGTGTCCTGCTAATGAAGGCAGGTAGTGTTTTATCACCCCTGGGGAGGGCAAGTGAGTTAAGGAAGGGATTGTTTCAAGCAGTCTCAACAGCCAAATACATGGTGTGAGAGATTGGTATTTACCCCCTTAGTAACAGAAGGCCTATAGAGTAATTATTGAAAGGCAATGTTTCTACACTTCAAATGTACAGTAGTACATTCACACAGATCTTGCTGTGGAGGACCAAAAAAGCCCAACACAGGAGCACCATCCTTACACAAAACTGCCCAAGTCCCCTAACTGGTCCCTGTTACGCATTTTACAGAATACCACACACTTGGCTACAGATGCGGAGAAAAAAAACCCCCCACAACATACATAAGCTAACCAGATCAAATCAAAGAGACAAACAGAAATTTTCACCTTTCTGCAGGCTTTTCTTAGGTCCCCTGCCCCCAGTCATGCCAACTGCAGAAGCTGTGCTCCCTGTGTGGAGTCATCTTAGAACCAAGAGACTGCACCCGGTTGCTTCCAAAGATAGTATGGTAAAAATAAATCAATTACATCTGTTGGGATGGATGTCCTAAATAACTGACTCTGTTTTCTTCAGCAAAAGCACTTGAGCTACATGGATTAGCTCATGCAAATGAATCCAGGATGAGGTTTAAGATACTCTTCACAAGCCACAGCAACTGCCAGAGGTACTTAAGCAGACAATTCCCTGCAGAGTTTGCCGTGGCCTGAAATCCTCTTTCCGGGCACCTTTAACACAAACATTGCAGAGTTCTCAGCTCAGGAAATGCTACATACGCTGCTGGATTTTTGGTCCTTTTGCTCTTGCCGTTTCTGAAGTTCCCTTGTAATCCGCCTCTTTATTCCAATTAAATAGAGTTCTCTGTCAAACTGCCCTGCAGCAAGTGGAATGCTACAATAAAAACACAAGCAATTAGATCAGGGCACAAATACATTCTTGTTTGCCCAACATTTCCCAACTAGTTCATACAACAAAGGCCAGAAACTTAATTTTTACTTTCCTAATGCATTCAGCTACTGCTGTGGGAGAAAACAGGTAAAACAAAGTTGTTCTTCCACGGCAACAAGTTACGGTTTCTCACAATACATTTGAATGAAGAAAATACTGATTGTAAAAGGCAAATGTACTTTCAGTTTAAGCATGAACATGCCTGCATTCATAAGGGGCATACATGGAGGATGTTCTTTATGAGCCTAAACCACAAAACACTCATCTGAAAAGCTAAACTAGCGTACTGTTAACTTGGTGTATTAACTGGTATGGTTCATGCACAACAGTTCTTACGTTGGTCTGTTCTAGAGAGGCCAGAAGGAAACCCTAGAAGCCCAGCTTCAGACTCTGCAAGATATCTATTTAATGGGTATTTAATACCCCCTAAACAAAAAAAAAAAAACAATTCTAATTGCACTGATGATCAAATGCTTTGAGAAATCACCATTTTCTGATACCTGGGTCTTGAAACCCCTGACCATGCTACTCACAGAAGAGACTAAGTAAATTTCAGTGACTTAACCAAATTTTCTAAGGAGTTCTACTAGCACGACAGCTCGCAGTGGGACATCAAGAACTTGGAGGATCTCAAAATACTCCACTGACATACAGCTATGTTGAAATGCAGCCACCACAGGGGAGGGAAAACACTGATCCCAAAGAGGGAAAGAGGAACAGAAGAGGAAAGCTGTCCATGCTGACAGGAAAAACAGAGAGCTGCATCTCAGATAAAACACAGATTTACAGTCAATCGCAATGGACTCCGTTTATCTCCTTCAGAAGGATTAAGGAACCTGGCAGCAGGGGTTTTGGATGTTAGTGCAACGTTTAAGCACTCTTACTGCTCTGACCACTGAGAGCATATATTGAGTAAAAAACCAAACAGGCTGCGGAGAGCTACATGGATTAAACCCTATTTCAGGAACTCTCCTGAGAGGACAAACTCCGAACAGGGGCATATCCTCAGGATAACTGGAGCTATGTGCAATCACACAGAGTGGCACAAGGAGATACTAACTTGTCTCTGCCAGGCCTCACTTTCACGCGAAACAAGGCAAATACAGGCCGATGGTCTGAAGTTTTGATCACAGGACAAGACGAATACTTGACAGCATGGATGTCATCTCTGTACCGACTGCGGTATACAACTCGATCCTGGGAGACAAAGAGAGAGGGGAGACTGGTGGTAACTCCCTTTGCACATCCACCCTGGAAAGAAGCACTGCTTCACAAGAGACAAATCCATTTGTCTGTTGCACTCCACTTAATTACACTAAGTGTCTTGGACAGGGATGCATTCATGAAGAATGTGTCTGATCCCAATAGCAGTTCTGTGCCCAGCTCTGAGCACAGGGGAGAACACACTGGAACAGGATGTAAGGCAGGGAAAATAAGATTAGCAGCCTGTGCCAAACTCTCCCTGTGCTCACAGATTCAACAATCCTTTCTTCCAAAGCAGTTCCGCATGCCCTGTTGCCCTTAAGCAACAAATCTCAGCACGACTGTATCTCATACAGACCAACTGTGGAAGGCAGCTTTTTCTCGCAGGTGAGAATCTGCTTTGGAGGCAGATGTGAGGCTGAGCAGCTCTTCCGAGCAAGCTGCTCTAAAATCATCCCTTACCGTGTAGGAAGGAGTCCTTTGTTTGGAAGTGGTGTCATAGCTGTCCTTTCCTATGTCAAACTTGTAGGAAGGACGGAAATGAATGTCAGCCTCATGAAATCCTTTGAAAATAGACCCTGTAAGGGAAGGGGAGAACACGATGAACAATGAATTCCTCCTTCACAAGAACATGGCACACTTTCTGCATTTATTCAGCACTGCTTAACTAATGCTGGCTAGGAACTGCAGCCATGTACATACATGACTATAAAAACCTGGGCTTGGGGTCTGGAAAGGGAGCAAGCTCAAGTTCTTACACAGTGAGGATAAAAATAGTCAGGGACTATTTAAACAAAAACCATTTGGTGCATGCACTTCCCGTTCCATTGAAGCTCATGATGCTTTGCAAATGCTAGGTATTCAAATCTAAATGCCCTAGACACTATGACAGAATGATGTCCCGTTTATAGAGGAGTCAGATGAAACAGAGCAGTAAACAGCTTGGGAGATTACACTATATCTAGCAAAATGCTATAGCAAAAAGTCCCTTGTACAGACTACCACTGTATTTGACAACTGCTGACTTCCTTTTTTAGGGAACTTAACAAGAGAAAGCAGGAAAGGTCTCTAGGAAATAGGGATTTGGCTGTAATTATTTCTGTATGTCGGTTTCTTTGTTCCCGAAGACTAAAGAGAAAAACAGCTGTCCCTCACCCCTACTCATTTCACTGGTAAGTTGGTCATAGGCCAGTAGCTTGGACACGTCTGTTTCCGGGTTCTGGTTCAAGATGGAATCCACGGTCTCACGATCCTTATTCAGTCGGAAGTTGAAGTCACCAAACCAGAATACTTCATCAAACCGAGTTGTGACATCACCTGCAAATTCAAGCCTGAAGTGTCAGCATAAAGGTAAACAAACCGAAAAGTTCTGAAAGAAAAAAAAAAAATCCCAACCTTTTCTTCCCTGAATCTCCTTTTGACTTTTGAGGAAAATTAAAGTATATGATGTAGCTACACACTCATTAAAATGACACTCACTTAGTTGTTTTGAAGTGAGAGCTGTATGATGCACAGCCTACTGAGCGTGCTGCTAGATATGTTCAAGGAACAGGCATAAATGCTTTCTTTTTACTACCAGGAGATAGAATACTTGAGCATGTTTTCTGCCTGTGGTCATCACAGAATGTGGTAATAAAAAAAAGTAGAAAATAGAACAGAAATTTAAAAAAATCATAGAAAAAGCTGAAAAGAGACCAAACTATCTATAGGACCTAAAAATAGCAGGAACACAAAAACCTAATGCTACACTGCAGATAAAGAGCAAATTCATCTTTCTAGAAAAAGGGCTTAGCTGTATATCTAGATGTCATGTTAACAGCACAGTATTAAGAAACAATAATGGAATTTGGCAAACAATACGCTGACCTGTGTATATGCAAACTGCATAATGTTCCTTCTCTTAAGTTCTGAAATAAAGTAATTTCTACTTGTTCTAGAAAACACTTGTAAAGTGAAACACATCCACAATATTGATAAAAATTACACCAAAATTATCTTATTGCTGTTCTGAGAAAAAATACATCACATGAAAATTCCTTTTGAATTTTCTCTCTCCCCCTCCATTTCAACTTTTTCTCTCAAATTCCCCCACCTAAAAAAAAAAAATCACATGAATAATAAACATCCTCAGACAAAAAGACCTGTGATCTCTTTCTACCGTCTCACATTAGCACTCTCATTCTCTCTTCCTTAGTGTAGACTGAAAGACAATGCACAAACTGTTCATTTGGGCTCCCACACAAACATGGTTTCACACTTACTAGAACTGGACCGATACGGGTTTGTGTCCGGCACATTCTTGGGAAGCGTAAGGGCTTGAATGGTTTTATTGTAGTCCAGTTTCCTCTCGTTCACCTTACTGTCCCCAGCTGAAAGACAGAAATCCCATTACTACCAACGATGCATCATTTTCCTTCAATTACCATTTTTGGTTATAAGAGGAACTTCCAAAGGACATCAGACATTTTCCACAAGTAAAATTTAACACTCTGACCCAAGGAGCACACAGACTGAAAAATAATGATAGAAAGCGTGGAGAAAGGGATACAATTGTGCAGAGTTCATTTCTATTTTTCTAAACACAGTTCTTTTGTAAGTTTGCTACCACAAAATCCTCTTCCCTTATGGTTCTCAGCTCAGCAGTCCTGAGCTTTGACTTCAGACTGTCCTGCTCCTCTATCCCTCTGCAGCTTTTTTACCTTTGTAAAGCAATGCTTTTCCTCAATCAGGACACTTCTAACAAGACTGTAAATGTCTCACATGTGAAGTGGGAGGTAATGAAGAGAAAGGAGGTCCCAAAAAATGTGAAGCAGATTCCCAGAGCTCCCTTGGTTTTGATCTGAGATACGATTCGAGTTGTCACCGTGGCATACTCCACTTCTGGAAGGAGAAAAAGAAGCTGCTTTTACTGAAAAGCCTCTAGAGACTGTAAGCAGGAAAGTTAGGTGAGGGACAGCCGTGGAGAAAAGGACGTGACACCGATGGCAGCCGTCCTTTCACCTCCCCACTCTCCAGCTCTTACTGGACCACACACCTGAGCAGAACCAGATCAGGTCCCTCCGAATGAAGACCGACATGTACAGCACCCCATGTGCAGCAGAGTAGAGCATGACGTAGTGGGGGCCTAGCGTCTCTTGCAACCGGATCTCCCACTCTCTTCTGCAGGAAAGAACAACATCTGGATCACAAGGACAGTACAAGAGACAATAACCAGGAAAAGAAATCAGCATTGTGAGAAACAGAGCAATCCCTCTGACCCTAAAAATACCCTAAAAAAGCAGAGCCTGACATGAGGCTTCAACCTGCTCTTCTAGGGTTGGTCGATCTCAGACAGACTGGAAGTTTGCAGCAATGTACTACTAATGAGCACTAATGAGCACGTGGCTGCTAATGCTAACAGCCAGCCCGTGAGCTAGCTCACAGCCAGCTCAGATCTATGGTAAGAGGCCCACAGAAATCAGACAGGAGTTTTGCTATCAGCTGCCCTGACAACAGGACCAAGTTTGGTATTTACAGATTTTTATGACGTTTTCCTCTAAAACCCATTTTCCGTGGTGCTCATGCAATGGAATTCAGAGTCTTATTAAATGGATTGTTTATTGAAAATATTAAGAATATGATGGAGACTATTTCCAGACTCATTAAAAACAAAGTAATTAGTCAACAATAAAAGAGGATGGTTCATTACATTGTTTTTGCTACCTGTCTGGACAGCCTTCTTGAACCCCAATGACATACATGTCCTGGGCATAGTCAGGATCTGTTGGTAGTAAGAAGTCATCCAGATTCACTGGAAGTTCCTATTAATAAAAAAAAAAAAAAAGAAAAAGAAAGTTAAAATAGCAATATTAGTTATGCAAAGATTTACTAGAAAAGTACAAGAAAAGCCCAGGCTAAGCTACAAGGTCCATAGCACATGCAAACAATGCAGACTTCAAAAAATACCTTAAGTGATAATGCTAAAAATTCTCCTTCCCAAAGGCAGACTTCAATTGCTGTCGCTCCAGCAGTAACCAAGATTCCACACTTCAGCCACGTGGGCCAGTAATGTGATGCTTCTAATTTCCTGTGATGCTTACTTCTTACCAAGCTCACAGGCTACTTACTGAACACCCCAGGGGTTGCCTGTGCTCTTCCAAGCATAGCTTCTCAGTCACCCGGTAGAATCAGTCTTGAATTTCTAGGCTACATAAAGATGTAGGCAAGAGGCTTGTTCTTTTATCAGAGATGTTCTCACCATAAGCACTAAATCATCAGTCATCTTCATATGACCGTAATTGCAATGGAGCATAAAGGAGCTGCCACAAAAAGCCAGCGGCAGTAGCAAGCTCACTGGTTTCATACCTGGTATCTGAGGAAGCCCGTTTACAATGACTCTCTTGCTAAGATGAACATGCACGAGGAGGGCCTTGTAATTTGATAACGACAATGAACTCAGGTTTATGAGGAACATAGTCATGGCCAGGAAAAAACCCATCACATCAGTCCTTGCCATAAAGATGGGGTAACTTTATCACTGCCAAAAGACCTGTGGAGACTTACGTGCACGTACCTTCTGACCCTGCATGTTCCAGGTGGCCACAAAAATTCCAATATTCCGATCAGGGAAATACCTGCTAAGTTCTTCTGCTCCCAGTAAGGCACCATTTGCCAGAAGGCTGCCTTCCAAATAGCTTCTGTGAACAGAAGACCCATAAAAGAGCATCTAAGGAAACGGCACAACAGTTGGAATAATGATTTGTAACACTTGAATCTTGAGTTAATCAAGAACATACCTTTAGCTCAAGAAAACAGCATTTAGTATTTATATATTGTTCTGCTTGCCTAAAGTTCCTTATAAAGTTCCAACCCTTATAGAGAGTTCATGGATCATATCCAAGAAAACAAAACTATTGTCATAAACTGACCTTTTCAAAGCCAGGACACAGTATGATGGTGAGACTGATGCTGTTCAGGTTCTGTGATGAGAAGACTGAAGCCATCCAAAGTCTTCAATCTCCCTAGTACTTACCACAGACACAAAATGAAGAGATTGGCTTGATATCTGAGTATCCTGAAGCAGCTCAGTTTACTTAAAACATTAAAATAGCTCCACCATCCCCAGTGTTCTGGCACCAGGTTGCCCCTAATCAAGGATTCAAACTCACATTCTTCCTTCAATTCAGCTCATCAAATTAGCTTTCAAGTAAATGATTTATTGAGTCCGAGGTCTAAAAGAATATCACATTCAAAAAGGATAGATCTGCCCTACACTGCCTACCTCTCCAAAGAACATGCTGCTTACAAAAGCAAGGGGAATTGGCAAAAGGACTGCAAGTTGAATAAGCATTTTTAATCTTGCTTAAGCTCGGCAAATAATGACAGCATGATGTCAGGGAATGCTGTGCAACCCACTAGTCTACCCAGCTGCCCACCTGACTCCCAAGAGGGAACAGAAAGAAAACCCCTCATAGCAAACAAGTAACAATCTATCTTTGGGGCTTTTTTATCAGTTAGTAACACTTTAATTTATCTCAGAATTATTTTCCCCTGTAACACTGACTCCCACTCTTTGGATCTATGATCAGATTTATCCCTCAAGGTCTTGCAGACTGTAGCGTGTCTGTAACATACAACCTTCAGTACTTGGTGTCCTTTACCTTTTAACACGTTTTCTGACCTGCAGCAGTATCAATAATACTCATGGCAGTGTTTGTGCTTTGTGCTGGCAGGTCTTCACAAATAGAGGGTCGGCAGCCAACACAAGAAGAGGATTTGATACACTAGCAAGCAGATTAATATACTCCCATCAGTTCCCTCCGATCAACAATCTAAAACTAAGAATGAAGACAAATGAGCACCCAAAGCAAGAGGTCAGGGCCACACTCGGAGAAAGTGCTGAGATCTGAGTGGAATCGCACTCTTCCTCAAGAGATTCCTAGAAAAGCTGGGGCAGAGGAGCTCCTGTGGGACACTGAAGCAGGTCACAGTACATGATTTGATCCTGCCAGAAGCCAAATAAGCTCAATATCTGCGGAGCACACTCAGCACCTTGCAGGACTGTGATAGCACTGCATGTACTGCATGATAGTTTCAAGCCAAAATATTGGGTTTTTTTCCCTACCATTTAACATTTCAGTTCAAGCCCAATGTACTTTTAGATTAAAAAAAAAAAAAAGTTTTTCCCAACTGTTAGCGTGCACAGCTACCATTTCTTCATTTTCAAAACAGATTACTTAAATATTACAAGCAAGCTGACAGCATACCAAACTTAGATTTATGAAAAACAATACCCAGCTGAAAGGAGCAAATACAGAGTATTTGTACTAACCTCTTCATCTTCAAACTGTTTCCAGTCTCTACAGCAAGTTAAACGACACAGAACAACTTCTGTGCTTTACCGATCAGTCTGAAATTCCCTGCCTCTGCCCAGCAAGACTCTGCAGGACAGCTGGCTCCCTGCTAACACACCCCAAACTTTGCCACGAGAAGCTTGGGGACATACCTGCTTCGAACATCCTTGGAGCGAATGGGAGTGAGCAGGCTGAACGTAGATTTCATGGAGTCTGTGGAGCAATTATCATACACCATCCCGTTGCCATGTAGCCTAGTATCACTCAAGCTGCTGCTTACCCTCCCAAACTTGTGCTGAGAATAATGTCGATAATCCATACAATCTGAGTCGATCCTATTAGCTGTCCTCAGCGTGTGAGAGGCCACGTTGAGCTCCATGGGTGGCAGAGGTCGAGCTGGCATTATTTGGGAGAGCCGGGGTTTGCCGCCTGCAAACGCTTTCCCCCGCAGAAGCCCACCAAAGGCACTGGAGATCTCGGAGGCTCGTTTCCCCAGGTCAGAGGTGCCTCCTCTGCTCTTCCCCACGGGACTGGCTTCTGAGGCATCTGGTGAACTGTGCAAGGCGTTCTGCTGGCAGCACTGATGGCAGGGGCTTGCCCTACCCCTGACGGGAGGGCTGAGGGATGCTTCCTGCAGAGAACCATTTGAGGAACTTGTCTCATTGGGATCGGTCAGACTTTCCTGACTTGTTCTAAACCGCCGCCACCTCCTCCAGCTTTTCTCATCCAGAGATGCAGCACGCTCCAGCCGGGGTTTCCGAGGAGGCCTTGGAGTGACCGATTTAATTTTCATAGTAGCTTTGAGTTCATCTGGTAGAAGCTTTAAGGCTTCATTTAAAGAGGTGCCTACACTTGGAGGATCTTCAAAGGTAAGCACCCCATTGCCAGCAGCCTCCTTCTTTGCTGCTTTGCCAGCTTTTTTAGCATGCAGGTCCTGTACCGCTCCACCCTCCGTGCTCCGAGTAACACATGCCCCAGAGTGCTGTGGAAATCCATTTGGAGTACTCATTCTCCCCCCAGTACCAGCTATGGATACTGCTCCAAATGAAAAGTTCCTCACAGCATAGTTTCTTTCCCTTGCTTACCCTGTAGGTTCACAGGGCTTTAACCAAGCCAGAAAGACAGGGAAATTGAAGACAGCTCAGTCTTTAGCTGAGAATGAAGGGCAGGTACATGTGCAGGCAGATGCATTGTCTGCAAAATTTGAAGAGGTGGGATACCTGGATTTCCCCAAGAGAAATACGTAAAAATCAAAAGTTATTGAGCTGCAAACTCTACTCCTTCATCAGAAAGCAAGCTCCTCACAGGACCTCCCTCTAGAACAATTAAAACCTCAATGTGACCTTGTTAGAAAACCAATGTTGTTTTCTTTTTTTTTCAAGAGCAGAGCAGTGAACTGACTTCCTCACTGCTGTAAGCATCATGACTGTCTACAGACTTCTTTAAGAAAAGATTTTGTATACTGTTAGCATGAAAGGAAATTAAAACTGTACATAAATCACAACTTGTTCTCCTTGCTGTATAGTGAGTCACCAGTACAACCAGCCTCCAGGCTGCCCACAGCACTCGGTGCCAGCGGCCAGGAAATTTCCAGTGATGTCACCTTTTACCGTGATCTCACAGCGGGGAGATCGCTGCCACCTTTTCTTGCTTCACGCCAACCCCCGACCACTGCCGCTGAAACCGAGACGATATCCGAGGAGTAGTTTTAGGGATACAGAATCGGGGTTCAAGGCAAACTCCTGCTTGGGGTGGAGGGAAGCACCTCGTTATTCTGCCCTTATTGCAACCCAAACTTCCCACCTGCAACGGCACACTACGTAGCTCTATACTGGAAAAGCAAAATCCTGTTAAAGCACGCCAGAACGCTATTTTTGTACCCGAGGGGAAGCCGCCCGCTTTCTTCACTGACCAGACAGGAGGGATAGCTTTGCCAGCTCCTCGCACCTCGCTTTCTCACCTACTCGCCACGATGCGGCCGCGCCGGGCCCAGGCGAGCAGAGGACGGACGAGACTCCCCACGGCCGCGGTCGCCCATACGCGCGGGCACCGGCGGCCCCGCAGACACCACCCACGGGCCGCCCCCCGCGGCCCGGACACCCTCACCCCTGAGAGACCACTGACCTCCCGGCCCGCGGGGCCCGCTGCCGCCCCGGCGGAGGCCGGC
>JAVKLA010000052.1:17394037-17453184 GCA_034782735.1 Sagittarius serpentarius | reverse complement strand
GGGCGGCGGCGGCGCCCCCTGGCGGCCGGAGGAGCGCGCCGCCAGCCCCGCCCGGGGCGGGGCATTCTAAATTAAGGCAGCATTTAAATAAGCAGCTTAAAGCAAAGCCTTTTACACTTCAGAAAAACGAAAAGTTGCTTATTTTAAGTCTGCAGCTTCGATTTTGAACATTTCAATAAAGACACTTATGCACAGCCCCGAGGCTGAAACAGGTTCCAGCACAGAACAGCCCCTGGTCAGAGGCAGCAATCTCCAGCTCCCTTTCTTTAAACGGGTTATTTCCAAACGTACCAGAGAGGTTCCTTCACCCAGCTTGCTAAGGCAATAACCACAAGAAGAAGTAAAATGTGAAAGTGCTCCAGAGCGCAAAATATTTTATTTAAGAATTTACAGTGTCAAATCTTACACTTAGGAAAGATAGCGGCTCCCAGCTCAAAGGAAGCCTTCTTAAATTAAGTTGTCTGGCAGTCTCTATTGAAAGGAGAAAATAATCAGCAGCCTGGCTGAACTAGAGGAAAGCCAAGTGTCTGACTACGTTTCAATTATAGAAAAGTAAACCACACTGACTGCTGCTGACCATGTCTGGAATTAAGTATGGACCATTATGCAAAGGTTTCTAATCCTCCCAAACAGCATTTTGCTTCGGCTACATACAAACCTTTTAGGTAGTACATAAGGCTATCGAGACCTCAGAAAGGTGGTGTTATTCAGGGGAATAAAAAACAAAATAAAAAAAAAACCAAAACCACAACCAGGGACCAACACTGGGAATTTCACACTCACATTATTTCTACTCATGGGCAGAAATTCAGTAAAATCAAATAGTTTGGTGGTAAGTTCTAAATAAAACATGGCCTAGTGATTTAATAAATATTTAAAGTTTATTTCTCTCTTTGCAGATAATTCAGATTCTTCAGCGAATATGAATGTTGCATATCATGGTTTTCAAGATTTCCTATATTAAACCTAAAGATTTTAAAGTCCATCAGTAGAGGTCTAATCCGTCTACTCTTAGTATGTTTCAAATTCAGGTGTTAGCTATTTAAGACCTTGGTTATTTTAGTAATGGAAATTCAAGAACAGAGTATTACGTTGCTTCTGGCACTCAACAGGAAAAAAGCTTAAACAACTTTCAAGCTGGTACCACCTTAATTGCACAGCGCCAGCAGTTTGAGAGAAAGCAAGTAACCGTATTGCACTTAAAAGAACACTCACTCGTCAAATAGTACAGCATTGGCTATTATACAGAGAGCTTCTTTCAGACTATACAATTTGCTTTACAAGTAGTCTAAACCACAAACTACATACATACTAGGTAAGATCCAAATCAAATTAGTATTAGATTACAGTCACAGTTTTCATTCAATATAGGTCAATTTATTTGGATGAGCTGTGGCCCCCTCCCCCCTTCAAAAAAGAAACCAGCATGAGGCATTTCCCAGATGAGCATCCCCGACTTCATACACTGACAAATCAAGTCCTGTTTGATAAGCATTACAATTGTGCATGGTCCTCTTAAGGCCACAGAGTGTTATGTTACAATGTGGACATGTTTTTCCCCTGCTGGGAGGGGAGCATCCTTCAGAAATTAAGATAATCCCTGAAACCACATCTTGGAAGGTCACACTAGTAGGTTTAAAATAAACTTAAGGAATAAATTGCCTATGCAATTTACAAATAGTTTTTGTAACAGACAGCAACTATTCCCTCCCTTGTGTCTATTCTTTATCACAGCAAAGCTATTTCTAGCCAGGTTTTTTAAAAGGAAAAGTTACATATATTTCATGTTTGGTAATGATTTGCGTAGATGAGGTGCAAGTAGGGAGACCCATGAAAAAATCACCCATCATTAAATTTGTCATGTCAACTGTAGCTAGTACTGATACCATGTGCCGTAGATTGAGTAGTTCTTCGTATACTCAGAACACGAATGAGAATTCCAAATACAAAGCCATTGTACTCTACTTCAAAGTTGGATACTTCCTCTGTCCAATTCTTCCCAGTCTCGAATTTCCAGTGACTGCAGGAGACTGAAAGAGGAGAACAGGAATAAAAGTGTTCTGTAAAAGCGTTGTCATACTGGAGACAAAATACAGAAAGCTGGCAATAAAGTTTTGAACGTAAACCTGTTAACTGAAAATAGCTGCTAGGCTGGTTTATGCACACATTTAACACTCTACGTGCAACAGTCCAGATTAACCTAGTAGAACATAAAATCATGGTTTTGTTCAATAGTTTTGTTCGAAGTAAAGATGAGGCCTTTACTCACTTGTGCAAATTGAGAAGGATTGTAGAACGGTACTGCTCCTGCTGAAGGTCCCCCCGAAGGTGGTACAGTGGCAGGCTAGAAAGTAGATAATACTGAAGTTACAGAACTGCAGAGCTTCACTGCAGCTCAAATGTGGTTTGCTTAGTCATACAGCGCAAATATTCACAGTAATAATGCCAACAATATGGACAGCGCAGCATATTGTAACAACTGCAGAAAGTGCTGGTACAGTTTGCATCCATATCTTTAATATTACTTGCTTAATGTAGGAATTGGCAAAACAATGTCACATGCATAAACTGTAAATAGCTCTGAAAATCCAAAGCATGCAAAACCAAAACAAGACGCCGGTGTGACTTCACTGAATTAGTACCTTCTGCTTTTGTTAGTAGACCTTAGGACTTGCCCCAAAATAAACATTCTATGTCAAGTTTTGCGTTACTAAGAAATATCAGAAAGAGTTTGTCACCACTTTATGGTGACCCCACAGTACTGGAACTTACAGCAGAGATGAAGCATTCCTTTAATTCCTACAGGGGCTTTTGCACATGAAACAGGCAATGGTATTATTATCGATTTAAGACTGGTGGCAGCAGCAGAATGACAAGGTTTTGCTTGTGTGAGTCTTTTTAGGAGGGTTTTTTGGTTTGTTTTTGTTTGTTTGTTTTAAAATCAACTGACTTCTTTGGTATCCCAGGAAAGAGCTGATCAAAATTATTAAGTGAATCTCTTAGGAACATGAACATAAACAAAAAGCATGCCTGGATTACATGCATTCTCATAAATACAAAAAACTCTGAAGACCCTGTTTGAGTGTTAAAAGGAACACTACATCATTAGCTACTTTTAATGTTATTTCTGTGAAATGAGAACAGGGGAAAATGACTACAAGTAGCATTAGTAAGTATTTGAGCAAATGCAAAATAAAGAGGGGAAAAGTAAATAAAGTTAACATAAATGAGAATGGCCAGCCACATGTACCTGATTAAAATGCTGGCTTACTTCACGTGATAATGAACTCATTGAACTAGAGCGCGAAAGCTACAAAACAGCAAGAACACACAAATACAAAAAAACACAAATAAAAAAGTCGTCATGCATGTCACTGCCCCAAGCTTTCAGTTGTTTTATTTAATTTTAAAAGTCTCACTGCCAAAGGTTAAACCAACTTCAAGTTAAAAAAAAAATGTAAAGCCAGAAGTTAGTTTAAATCAAAAGGACTTCTTAAAGCACAAAATTATGTTGATATAGAAAACATTTAGTAGGAACAAAGGTAATGTTACTCTGCCTAGCACATAGCAATCTATTCTCATCGTTGTGTCTTGCACTTAATATTAGTGAAATTATATGCATGCATGGAGGCAAGAAGAGATCCTCAAACTGCTACTGACATTTTACTCTGAAAAAGGCTTGTAAAAGTCTACTTATATAGAAAAAGGAGATCACACCACAGAGTGTAGGACACAGAGGCTGAACTTCTTGTATAGGCTTAGAGGTCTTTTCTGTACAAATTTGGAGGCAGTCATGTGATTCCATCTCGGCTAGTCATCAGCAACTGAATCAGTTACTTGTTGTTTTAGATGGCCCATGTTAAGTCCACTAAAAATTAATAGTTAAAATATGCTGCGAAAGTCATTAGGTAACTACTCTAAATCAAGCCTTACCTCGCCTGATTGGGAGCCATCAGGGTTAGAAACAGGAAGTCCAGATCCAGGGGGAAGGATTGCAGGGTTTAAATACTAAAGAAAAACAATGCACTTTTGTTTATCTTTGTTACTATGACGTTATTTCACATTTCTGCTGTATTGATCCCACTGAAGCAAAACATTACAATACATCAAGCCAGGTGAAACATGCAGTGTATGGCTCTTCCTATGTTCTTGGTCCCTTTCCTGACACATACCGCACCCACAGAACCTGCACCCCTGCCAAATTAGGAAATGCAACTTTTCATGGGCTTCCCACTTCCATTTTCACTTGCATTTCCCTTCTCCAGTTCTTTAACATGTTATACACAAAGGTAATCCCTACAACATCATGCTTTGTACTTACTGTGGCTATGAAACTCCTGTTCAGAATCATGGGGATTTTTTAATCAGAAGTTTGAATTATATATACACAAGACATTCTTTCTAACCCACCTCTGGTTCAGCAGCCGCAGCAGGATCTGTGCTGGTTTGATTTGCAGCTGGTGTGTGCTCTGCTGCACCACTCCCTTCCATTGGTTGGGGTTCCCCTGGAACTACAAACAAAATGGGATTTAGCCAAACACATCATACCAGGGTGTCTGACTTCACAGAATGAGAAGCAGGGACATCAGCAGAACTGAATTTCTACAACACCAATCTCCCAGGATAAAGGTAATTTAAAGAGGGCAGTGTCAATGTCTCTAGATGTCCCAGTCTTGTTATAATTCTGCAAGCAAGAGATGCACACAGTTCATACAGATAACCTTGGGGCAACACAGCAAGTAGTGAAAGCAGAAAAGGAAGAAAAAAAAAAAAAACCAAAACCAAAAAGACCCCGAGAAAAAACCCCAACCTCTCCCTTTCTTCCGCCAAATAGCAATCCTGGAACTAGGAAGAGGTGTCAGAGGCACGAGATACTGAGCAATGCAGCATTATTACACAGTTCCAGTTTCGCTATTTGGATGGCCTAGCCACCGTGCAACAGTTGGGGGTGGGGGAGAGGCAAAAAAGAGAACCCCTTTGCAGCATGCAGAGCTGGGCTTTACTAACCCATTTGTTTCACTGCAGTTCCCAGACTGATTCTACTTCTAAAACAAACTGGAGTTAATGAGATTGAACATTCTTAAATGTTCATTAAAGGCTACATAATACGCACACTGTCAAAAGTGACTCAGATAACCACGTAACCATAAATAACCATAAAACCTCCTTACAATTTTATCCACTCATGACACACCTGAGTTTGGAACAAATACATTTGCAGGAATTGGCATTGGTGCCAAGGGGGCAAATAGGTCTGATGGTGCAGGAAGAGCACCACTTGACTTGGTTCCACCTGGATTCAGGACATCAACATAGCGGGCTCTGCTTCCAGCTAAAACATAAAAATCCAGAAATAACAGAAATAAGCCTTGTGTTAGTCATCCCCATGCCTATTTCAAACAGTCTGCTGGTTAAGCCATCTTTCAGAATCAGAAAATAATGCTCCAGGGATACAAACAATAATACCCAAGTCACAATACAGTTATGACAGCAATCACAGCGCAGAAGCTAGGCACAAGCAAAGCCAGCAACAGCCACAGCTCCATGGTATCACTGAATTGCCAACTATTCCCAAACAACTCCAGAAAAGCCAAGACTTCTGCCTTCACGTTTTATGCAAGAGAAAATCTGAAGTCTTCCATACTTCAAGCATCAATGTTGTCTGTTACCTGCTCTTCTGGAGAACATGTTGACAGGGGCACTAGGTGGGCCTCCAGGTCCAGGTGGAACAGTCTGAGGAACTTTAGGAAATCCTGTTGGAGGCGGCGGTGGAGGCTTACTCTGCAGGGAGGGGGGAAAAGAAAAAATCCAACCACATCATTGATCAGGAGTTTTAAACCAAGTGTCCGTCTGACTTCTTTTCCTTACCTATTCCAGAGCTCATAAAATTGGGTATACAGATATACATCTTGTAGTGCAGACCAATATTCCTCATCTTCCATCTGATAACTAATGTCAAGACATTTCTACACTCACTCTAAAAGGAAACACTTACAACAGTGGTTCTTATCATTTGTTTGTATTTTCAGACAGATCCTTGAATAACAAGGATGGACAGGATGTGTGATTTTCTTTGCCATACAATGCATTACGTTTTCAAAACTATAGACTCTTCCTACCTTTTTCCCCTATATTCAGTTTGCAGCAAATCAATTAACAAGCAATTGTCTAGGTGATGCCAACCTCTAGGAAGAGATACACTGGACTAAATTTAGAGCAAATAGCTTTGTAAATTAAATTGCAATTACCAGATCCACACCAGCAACTAAAGATACAAATGGTTCCATAAGGATGTAGACTATAAAAACATGTAACATGCTTATTAGTTTCAAGATGTTGCACATTTTAATCCAAATTCAGTAAAGGGCAGCTCTTAAGAGCCAATAACAGATTAAAGAAAATTGTGTGCCAGTACAGATTTCGGTTTTCCACTTAGAGAAGTAATGAGTACTCAGATTTTTACCTCTTCTTCAGGTTCATCCAGATTAACCCAGCGTTGTTTCTGTTCATCCCAAACGATCTACAAGAAAAAATCGCAGTCAAAGATTAGAAGTTCAAAACAAAGCTGTTAAGCAAAAAAAAAAAAAAAAACAACCCAAAAAAAACCCCAAACCACCAACCCAAAACCCATAACTTTTTTTTTTTTTTTTTTAAACAAGCGACTCTTGGAATAAGCATAATCTTTAAAAGTTTTACACATATTTGTTTACTTGTCAAAACAATGTTCATCTGTCACCCAGGAAAACATTTTGAACAAATTAAAATGTATAAAGGTTTTTGTGATTTAGGGGCCTTACTGATTTGTTCTTGTCATCTGGAAGGTGAGCTTCATTCTTTCCTTTTCCCATCAGCCAGCGAAACCAGTTTGCACCAGTCTAAAAAGAAATTAATCTATTCAGTCAGTTCTCTCAATACTGTCTTTACAGGCAGATTAAAAAAACATTCATGCAACCATTCATTTTCTGTTATGGACTTCAACTCTGAGCCCAGAGCTGCACCTAATAAACAGAAACAGTTTAGTCAGGACCTCTTAAACCAGTACCCTGGATCAGAAGTTTCCACATATACTAACAAATCTCCTTCAGCTATAGCTACTTTTCTTGGAAAGTTTACCTTTCTAGGTGCTTGCTCCTTTTTTATTTCTTTTTTAGTCTCTTTCCCTACAGGAGCAGAGGGAGAAGGAGAGGGCTGTTTTGCTGCAGAGTTGGATCTCTCTCGTCCCACAGAATGAGCAGAGGACTCTGAAGTTGTTCGGGATCTTCGCCCGTAGCCCTGTATTACAAATATATAGGAAAGTACAAAGTTGTCGCTGCTGGAGTGATGGATGACATTTCACCTTGCTAAAGAAATTCCTTCTTTGAGAAGTTAGTGATAGGAAAAGATACAAAAGCACATAAAAAATAAACATAAATAAGAATGAAGATTTAGTGAAATAAACAGCCTGCTCGTGGCATACCATATGTGCTGAAGACTGAGATGCAGATCTGGATCTTCGTCCTGGTGCCTGGTTAGATATAAAGCCAGGACATGCATAATAAGCAAGCAGCTAAAGATCTGACATAACATCCACTTTTTATCAAGAATTCCCACACCATTAAATATATTCAAGCTGGTTATTTGAGTACTTCTATCTCATCTGACATATAGGAGGTGCAGAAAAAGAGCTGAAGTCTGGCCAGGTAATTGCACTATCATGTAACTGGTCCATTACAGAGAGTTAAATCAGGGCACTGCTGTGCAGGCTAACCAGCCCACAAGAGGAAAGATATAAAAATGCTGCACCAGGGAGTGGTTGCTGCATTTTCCCCCACCCCCCCCAACATCAGGTTGTTCTTCTAATGTTTAGCATTCTTGTATGGTATGGTTAATTTCTAGTGAAAAAGTCTCCTCATCCTTTATCAGTTGCCGAATGTATCCCTATTAAAGTTGTTTATATTAATTCTTTCAAACAATTGTCACTTCAGGAGACTAAACTAACTTCCAAGGAGATACCAACTTCAGTGATATTTAAACAGTGAAAATATTATATATTTAAAAACGGTTTGGGATTTTGATAAACACCTTCCACATTTCCAGTCATGACCAAGTGGTAGTCAATACTGTGCTTTTAAAACCCAGTCACAGAACTGTTCTTTAGGGCCTGCTTGCCTCACTTGCTGATGTATGCTACAAGTTCTTCTGGCTATGAAGAATCATTCTGGGAGGTAGAAGAGGAAGACAGGGCAAAGAAAGATAAATTAAACTCTTCAGACAGTGGCCTGATATCCCCCTTCCCCCTTTTTAAAAAATAAGTAATTATTTTTAGAGAAGAAAATTATGGCTAAAATTTTTCTACTAGTTCTTCATTATTTATTCTTCTGAAAGGAAAGGACAGTGGGAAAGAAAACCTGATCTTCAAGTCTTGCTGAAGAGCAAGACGGAGCCCCAGTATACTCTTGTGTTTGCCAAGATCTGCAATGCAGGTGACATTTGCTGAAGAGATGTATGAAATGAAGATACCATGCTAGCCATTCTGCCATAGAAATCCTCCTCCCTCTGTTCAGGGAAAGAGTTTTGTGAAGGAGACTCCGGGGCAATTCTCTGCATTCCTTAAAAAAGAAATTAATTTATGTTAGTGGGTGGGCACAACAACAACAACAACAACAACCACCACACCCCCAAACCTCACACCACCACTTCTAAGGCAAAAGTTTTCACTAGTTATGAACTTTGTGCTACAAAGAACTTGGTCTTTTAAAAAATGTGAACTGCAGTTGCTGTGATTTATTTTTTTTTCCTTCTCCTGCATGGGTATTATGTTTGTTCTAAACACAGGTCAGAGCAGGCTTAGGGATGCAGCCGTCAGTATGAGGCAGTTTAAGGTTCTTCACATCTCTAACACAGCTCTGCAAACTTGTGTATGCCTGCTTTCACATGTGTCAGATTCTTTTGTCACAGAATTAAAACTTATCAGGGTCCTAGAAGCTGACGTCCAGAGGCAGAAATCCCCGAGGCTCCAATCACAGACCTTGCAAACAGAACTGCCAATCCCAGTGCAGTCAGCGATTACCTGTTAGGGTCTACAGCATAATCTGCTGAGTCTGACCTCTCTTTCAAACTAAGCTAAATAAGCAGGATGAACACTGCAACTTTCTACAGATGTTTCTGCACCATTACACAGTGTTTCTAAATTTCATTACCCAAGACTTGACTTACTATTTTCTAAATATTGAGATATTTTGCATTATTCCCCAAAATACTTCACTGCCTTTATAAGGAAGGAAAGCTGTTTACTAAAATCCCAGACCTGTTTCCAGGTTTGTCTGCTCTTCTGACCGTGGTTCAATTTCTTGTGGTGGCCCTCCTGGTGGTAGTGCTGACCCTAAATACAGTGGTGATGGTTCAGTTCCATACGGATTTGAAAATCCTGGAGGTGCAAAGCCAGGTCCTGGACCAACAGGCTGAGAAGCCACTGAATAGAAAGGGACATTGCGGACAGCTTCCTGGTCACCAGGAGGAATCATAGCAGCTGACCCATCAAGGACAGCCTGAGGTACTGCAGCACACACACACACACAAAAAAAAAAAAATTAAGAGTTATAACTACACAAAAATTCCAGTGTGTGAAGCTTTTGCCCTGTGAATAAAATGATACAATGCAGAAGTGAAATCTCACTGTTTCTACTACCCTCTTAAGTGGTTTCTTATACCAGAAACCTGAAACATTTATTTTCTCTCTGTCACGAAGAAGGATATGAAACACTAACCTGAAGGCATCAGCTGCACACTTTGCATCTGTTGAGCCATATTGGGTAATAAGGATGCTAACAATGCATTTTCAGCACCTGGACCCATGTCACGGACAACTCCTGCTCCATCACATTGACTAGCATGGTCTAATTCAGAGCTTGGTGTACTACATGCATATGGTGGTGGGGTAGATCTGTCTGTGTTATAAGCTATTGCACCCTCCTGCACAAAAAAGCAAGATCTTATTAACTGTACCAGACATTAAGTTCATAACCAAGGGAACATGCAGCAAAGGAAATCTTAAGAGTGAAAACAGCACACAGGTTCTTTTAGTGTTTAGTCAAAAAAATGAGTTGTCAGCCATTTGCAGGCCAAGTTCAACCAAATCATTTAAAATTTATTGGGGGTTTTGTTTGGCTGTTTTTTTAAATGGAAGCTTAGTTAATCAGCCCAAGGTTCAAATTTCTAAGAGATCTCTTTAAACAAACAGTAATTATTTCTACTCTGTTACAATCTAGCTACACTAATTCACACACAACTACTTTTTTCTGGCAAGCAGATCCTCTGCTTACAGCAGGAATTACTGCAACCCAATGAGCCTTGCAATTCTGCTTGCATTATAGTACTAAGAAAAGCCTGTCTCACATAATGTACATCACCCTTTTACTATTCTGTATTGAATCTTAGGGCACTGGTGTGGTAAATCCACTTGATTTAAATCATAACACTTGCACTTTACAACATGAATATATCATAATATATCATAAGGCCACTTCACACATTTCTGTAATTAGCAGTATAAACAAAACCATTTAGAAAATTTGATTTACACTAATCCTTAAAAGAGAATACTTCATGTTGAAAAGTACATTCTGTACCTTGATCTGTCCATCCACATGTCGAAGCGTTACTAACCATGAAGGTTCAATAAAAGACTCCTGTTCTGGTTTTTCTTTTATCTGTGGGTCAAACAGCCGTAGTTGCGATGACATCTAGAGAAAGGAATTATTGCAAAGTTTACCAGCCAACAAAAGGCAACTTCAGCCACAGCTTACCACCTACAATATGAAGCCACAAATACTTAGTTCTTCCTTATGTTACCTGGATTAGCTGGCCAATAAGTACAGGTGAATAGTAATGTGGATCTTTAAGGACAGTTCTGGAAATCACTTCACAATAATGGAAAGCCTGAGCAGCAAGTCCCATTTCAGCTAGTCGGCAAGCATAGATGAATTTGAAAACCTATGGAATGCAAGCAGGTGAAATAAACCAAGTGATCAGAACATTCTTAGAATTATCAAATGAAAAGCAGTCTGTAATTTCAGTTGAAAGCTCAGATATCCCATTATTACCTCTACACTAGGCAGGAAAAAAAAAAAAAAAAAAAGAGGGGAAAAGCATTCAATTATCCTCTTCCACCCAATGTATCCAATGGAAGTTACCTATTTGTCTACAGCTAGTGCCAACACATTCTGCTGGATTTTTCCTGTGGAATATAGTCATGATAATAAGAAAATTTAAAATTCAGATGTTCAGAACGCACAGATGAAAAATGTAAAAAGGAGACTTAAGCGACAACAGGAAAAAAGCTATCTTGCACTATGTTATCGACAAATATTTCATGTTACATTGGACAAAATATTTGCTGTAATGAATATAGCACGAGACATTAAAACCTCACATAAAACCTGCCAAAATAAAAAAAAACCCAAAACTGAACAAACCAAAACAGCTCTTCACCTGGAAATTGGGCAAGCAGCCAGGCTGAGTTCCTAGTGACTGTGCATATTCATACGCTTCTGTTCTTTGAATGGCTTCATTGGTGGCAAACTTAAAAAATGGCAAGCTATTCAGGAATGGGAGAGGAAAAATATTATTTAACATTGAGATTATACGCTGACAATAAATAAAGACAATCAGAAACGAAGTCAGAAATATAGCTCTATTAAACACACAGTATCAATAACTTCTACCCCTCAAACAAGGACATGGCATCAAATAGTTATTTCAAAATCAGCAGTGACTAGCTATGATAAGGGGAGCAATGCAACTCAGTCTCTCAGGCCATTAAGCTTTTGCATCTAAAAAAAAAAAAAAAATAGCCAAACCTATGATTTGATCCAATTAGGACAAGCTTTGTTGTCTTCCTTGTGTAAACTCCAAAACCAACTTGGGCCATAAGGTAACAAAAATGAGCAGCATCCAGCAGGCCTTTAGAAGCTGTAGAGAAATAAGTGACAGAACTCAGGATATTTCCCCTCAGTGGCACATTATATTTCAGTGTCCCATATTGTTTTGGCTTTGCATTCAAATACCTTCACAATAGAGACACACCCATATAAAACTGTTCCACTTTACATTTTACACAGTAATTGCTTGATTCAAAAAAATAAGCTGAGTAATTAAAGCTTTCAGAAAGCTTTTCCTGCAGTCATCACCCTGTTCATTCCCCAAGAGTTACCAAGAGTGTCTCCCATGGTAGCAATGGTCCTGGATTCCAAGTCCACATTATTCGTCAAGTTGGATAACACCATTGCTAGATGAGGCCTCCAGTCTCCCCATTTCTCATCTCCACAGCACTAAAATTAGAAGAATTACTTAGTCAAATCAGTGACTGGAGCTCTACATGGGTAAGAGTTTCAACCTAAAAAGGACTAAACCAACTTATCTGACAAATCCAGGAAAAGCACATGGAAAGATTATTGTTGTTAACTACGCTACTCACTGCAGTACCTCTTCAGTCTCAAATGCAACTCACACTTGAATCTTACCGTGGATGCAGCTGGCATCCTTCCAGACATGAGCTGGTAAACAGTCTGCAGAGGGTCATTAATTGGGAGACTGTTGGCAAATCTACAGAGATGTTATACAGAAAAACAAAACACAAACATAGGGTAAGCAGTTAAAATGTACATGAACACACAGTGACAGTTAATCTAGCATAGTTTAAGAGAAGGAAGTGCTGTTTGACAATACTACACTGAATAAGCAATTGGCCAGTGAATAATGTTCAAAAGCAAAACATTACTAGTTAACTGGATCTGTCACTCTAACAGAGGTCACTCCAAGCTAGGAAAAACCTGAGGATTCTCCCCCTGCCAGCTGACTAGACTTAGTACATGATTTCACAAGCTCAGGAAGCTGAGAGAAAGTTTTTCTGTCTACAGACAAAGCATGCACAATGCTTCTTTCAGGCAAGGAGAATGAAGGGTATGGGAGAGTTACTTGACTTTAACAAAGCTGACAGTTGGGGTTTTGCACAGTTTTTTCAAAGCCTGACTAACAGCACCTGTCAAGCAAGCCCACAGATGGCACTGTTCAAATACGCCTTAAATGGAATAAGTGGCATAAAATAACTTCTCAGGTTTAAGTTTGTGGCCAGAATGCCCCAGAATAAAAAGTAACAGATGACAACTGAATATGCAGGTAAAATTAAAGCATAATTCTTGCATGAGCTACTCAGGATAACTCATGATTTTGACATTAAGGTTTCTGAGCACCAAGTCTCTACCTCATTAGCAGAATAGGTAGTCATACTGTATTAATCAACAAGCAAAACAGTACCTGGTCATAACTCTTGCATGTGTTCTGCTGTCCATTTTGCTGGCAAGTAGCAGAGCATGACCCCATAAACCATGCTTCATGGCAGACTCCAAAGCATCCTAATTAATACAGAAATTAGTTTCCTGGGAATAGCTTAACATACTACTCCGATAAACGACTGTTTTACAGTAGTACTTTGTGACTGAATAAAAAAAGACTTTGTTTAGATCAAATGCTAACACATGAACATAATTTTGTTTTGTATTATAAACTGTAGGGCATAACATTTTTCCATGTCAGTATAGTGCAGTGCCATGAAATATACGCACTGCAAGTTGCAAAAATTATTTTAACTGATGCCTAGAGCTTTAAGATTTGTGAAAAATAAGTAAACAAGACACATGCAGTATTTGGAACAACAGTATAAGCATTCACCTTCTTGCGGCCATAAAGCAGCAACTCTCTGAATCTCTCTGTCTCTTTCTCAAGACTGTCAATTGTGGTTATAAGACTATCAGTGAGAAACGAGAGCTGGGCTTCACCAGATTCCTCTTCTACTTGTTCCAAAGCCTCATTAGTGAAATCAATCAAATTTGCCTCATTAGGGGACTTCCCAGGAAGCCACACTGTTTTATGATCTCGAAGCAAAAGTTCAGCCAGGTCTGTTCCCACAACAGTCTATACATGTAGAGAGAAAAAACAAAAATTTAAAAAAAAAAAAGTTATTTCAACACTGTCTTAATTTTGTCACTTCAACAACAACATGTGAATATCAGCACCTCTGAGCACCTGAGGACAAGTGACCAGTTTACCTGTTCCATCTATCTATGAACTATTCCAAGGTAAGTCACTATATGCATATTGCCGTCTTTTACATAAATACCATCTTGTGCATAAAATATTTTACGGTAGATAAAAATTCAAACAATGAGACATACCCCATTCTGTCTGCACAACAGTACAATAAAGTCCCAGAGCAGACTTGCAGATTCTTTGTCAATTAAATTTTCATTCTTAAAGCACTGTGTAGCTTTATTTTGTGCAAAATTAATAACATCCACTTTATGGGTGTCATCCCTGGAGGGGGGAGAAAGAATAAAAAAGTTTTTAATGAGACAGATGTAAACATTCAGATGATTAGTATGATGAACAAATTTAAAGCCCATGTATTATTTAAGCAGGTGAAAAGCAAAAAGTATTTTAAGTCAGGTTAAATCCTGTAATTTGCAGACAATTAAAAGTTTGACCAAGAAATGAATTCTGAATGCATGAAAGTTATTTCTGAAATCTGTTAGAACATACTTAGCAAGAGGACCAGGAAATGCTCTCATCTCTTCTTGCTCTGGAGAATGTTGTAACATAGTCTAGAACACAAAAATAAACCATAAGAAATTCCTATGAGTTTTGCTTTTTAACAATAAAAAACCCCAGACCTGAACACAACACATAATCAAACCTATTGCTCTTAAACAAAATACATATGGTGACTTGCAACCTGCAAAGGATAATAAATTATGAAATCTACTTTACATGGAAGTCATTCTGTAGCAAAATATAAAAATCTTCCTCACATCGCCTTACTCATAGAACAGAAACACAGAATCATTAAGGTTGGAAAAGACCTCTAAGATCATCACTTCCAACTGTAAACCTAACACTGCCAAGTCCAATAATTTTCCTGATGCTGTTCTAGTACTTGTGTACAGTTCTACTCCCTTCTAGTGATATTTTACCAATGAATTCTACACTTATCATGTAAGCCCACGCTTCCATGTATTTTATATGACTTGAGTATTGCACTTCTTTGTAGCGGCACAGGAAGAATGAAAATATACCCATGATATTTAATCCCCAGATGACAAGCAGTCCTTAGCCCTGCAGTGAATGTACAAGGACAATGTTGTCTCTATGAACAGCAATACATTAGAAACAAACCAGCACAACTCCAGCCCTTCTAGGATGTAAGGATTTTCTCTACCTGAACAAAATTATAGGGAGCTGGATGATCTATCATGACCACACCATCTCTCAGAGGAAAAGAATTTTTTAAGTTGCTGTTTTACTTACAATTACAGCCCCAACAGATACATATAAAGATACGTGTGTTAACATACACAAAAAAGTCAGGAAGCTATAGATCCAGGGTCCCTACTCCCCTTCCAAAACAAAGACCTGTATTCTACCACCTCCCTTTCCTCTTTTGAACTTTACCTCCATACTGTGTATTTCAACCAGAGCTGGCTGTCCTTCTGAAGGCAGGTTTGGCAGCACTTTTATTAAGAAGCCCCCAGGACCAAACCTAGCACAGATATGAGGCACTGAAAATTTCTCAGGCGTTGAGGGCCTTAAAGGTGCTGAAATGGGAAGAAAAGATAAAATAAGAACAAGTAACCTGTCTTGCAACTAAGTAAACTTGCTGATGTATTTATCAATTCAGTAATCCTGCAGCACTAGTGGAAAAAATCCTGCCATTCAATTTGGCTAACTTTATAAGCAACAATTAATCCGTTCCATTATAGTCCCAAAGATCTCCTGAAGATCTGCAACAACAAGAACAAAACTAGACTACAGAACTTTAAAATCCACTTATTTTTTCAATGCAGGGGCTTTGATTGTTTGTATTAGACATATTTCTGTGATCTCTGTACAAATACATGATGCATGTTCAAAGAGCTAATGATATACTTCCAACATACTGTGGAAAAGCTTTCCAGAGAAACAGTGTTTTGTTCCACACTGAAAGGGTAAGAAAAAATTATGGAAAAATCTGAAGTTTACCTCAAACTTTAATCATTCCCCATGAAGCATAAGCAGTGTAGTTAAAGACATTTAGAAATGGAAGTATGCAATATTTAACAGCAAACACTGTCTAGCTACTACTGTTCTGTGATATACTTAGGTTTCAGCAAGCAAGTTATCCTTACACTGAAAAGGAAACAAAACTTTGTTCATGTGTACGTACACTGTAAACCAGCATTTTTTTTCCCTGTTATCAGGCTCAACGAACACACGAAAGGCATCTCATACACGACAAATACTAACAGAAGTGCAAACTACTACTGGCAGACAACCTCGCAAGTACAATGCTTTCCCTCCTCCTTCCCCAATGATGCCAATACCTTGTTCTACAGCTGACCATCCAGTTTCAGTCGGGTAGCCATAATCTGTAAAAGGCTGTTGTCCATCAAAGTTAGCAGCATATCCGCCATATGGATAATCTGTGTGGAGCGACACTGCCTGTGCAGTAGTTTCATAGGTATTAGCCGTTAGATCATGATTACTTCTATACAGCTGGCTCTAAATAGATATTAGTAATTGTTAGCAGAGAGCATGAAGTTACACAAAGCAAGCGATACTGCAAGCATGACAGTAAGCATTCCCCACCCACCCCCACCTTTGATTCTTTATACTGTTCATAAACCAGGCTTACTGTATCACTACATTTGAGAAAGCTATCCTGCAAGACACCTGCAGCAAAAGGCTACAGAAGTTAATTAATATATCTTAGTGTTCTCCCTCAGTGTTTTTAATACCATTTGATCTGTTCACATCCAAGTATGTTCAGTTCTCTCATGACAGAATGTCTACGTGCTTGTGGAAGAATAACATTACAGAATGAGTTACAGGTTCAAGTGTTGCTGTATCAGCAACTATGGATCAGAATCAATGTTCACCTCTCCTGTAACACTTCGACAGAAAATCTCAACTGATTAAACCTGATGAATGCCTAAATGACTTCAAGTGCCTAAAGATTAATGCCTAAATGATCTCCAATACCACTTCCAATATTACTAAATGAATTGGAGTTCAGACTGGAAAACCACCTAGACTTCCAAGAAACATGATGAACCAACATAAGACTACAGCTAAAATGACACATTCCACTAGCAAAGACCGTACCTCAAAAATTATCCAAATATTCTCTGTGTTTTTCAGGTATTTGTACTTATAGCATAAGTAGATGAGTAACCAGTTAGATTTGGGTTTTGCTTTTAAAGTCAAAATAGCATCATACAAATATGGAGTTAGTCTTTTAACAGATCCCAAGTTCAGTAATAGCATTCATGCTTGTGATGAGAAAAAACACATAACACTGAAAGCCAAACACATTATCAACTACAGCCAAGCACAGTAAGGGCAAAGTTCTCACAAACAGCAAATGGATTCAGTAGAGGAAATTTTCCATTTCTGTGTGTGTGGCAACTTGCACAGCTGAGTGCTGATTTTGGTTAAAGTTCTCTTGACAACCGTGATAAATATTAAGTTCAAAACTATATTACAAAACAGCCTTAACTTACAGAATAAAAGTCTTCAAAATACATATTCCCCAAGCTAAACTCAGAAATATTTCCATATTTCTAATGTTTCACCCACCCCTAACATAGAGAAAAACCCAACTCAGCTGAAAGAATACTTGATGTGACCATTTGAAACTCACTTGTTGAGAACGAGAGCTGAAACTACTCTGGTGACTGTGAACACTGCGGGAGCTACGGAGACTATGACCAGAATGCTCACTATGGACACTGCGTCTATCAAATTCATCACCATAAGGATCTCTATGGGGTTCAGATTCATCATCAAAACTTCCAGTAAAACGGGGATCGTATCTCCAGTTATCTTCATACCGGTCATGTCTGGAAAATGAAGAAACATGCAAAACAAAAATGAACATAGCCACCCATATGCCTGAGGGATGTGACTTCACTGTGCACCTGTCAAAAAGAAAACTGTACCTAACTTCAGAAGGACTTTTACATTATTTCATAGATTAAGGATTTTATTACAGTAAACAAACTAACCTTTCTTCAAGAGGTTCATCCAGAATATTCAAGATAAGACCAACTTCATACTCAGAGTCTGTTCTAAGAAAATCCACAGAACGTTCACCCAATCTGAAAACAAGTCTTACTGCCTTAAATCCTTTTCTTAAGAGCGACACCTCATCTGTTTTTCCTCAATGGCCTATGTTAAAGCTACAGAAAGGACTAGCAACATATATCTGTGAAATATGTATAATACTGCATTTTAATAGCCTGTTACAGGATGCATCTGCATTCCTAGAGAACATTGAGAGGATTTTACTTACAAAGCTGCACGATACCCTGAAATTCTAACGCCTGATACAAGTATCACAACAGTTCATAAATTTTGAAGGCTTTGGGGCACATCTTCAGCACAAGGAAAGCCTTTGCCTTAACACTTACTGCCATAACTTAATTTTCTGGTGACACATTTGACTACGGGAGACTCGGCCCTGAAGAAATCAATACCAGATTCTCCACCTTCACTGAGACATACACACTAGATCTTTGATCATCATCAGCACTTAGGCCCTGTCCTGCCCTAGATCTGGAAAGGGCATTGAGAGAACATGGATTGAATGGACAAACCTGTTGCCATATGGATATGCTTCTCTCTTCTGGTAAGGGTTGTGTTCAGCATCATACCAATACCTCTGATCATAACTTCTAGGATCTCTGTATCTGGGGTCATATGCCGATGAGTAACGTTCCCAGCGACTTGGATCTTTGGAAAATAAAAAGCAATGGTTTAGGTACTGGAAGCCATTGCCTACAACCTTTTTCTACTCCTTTCTCTTTAATTACATACTGATTTGGTCCTGAAGCATATAGCAAAACCAAAATAATGTACTTAAAGCTACATAAATATGTCCACTCAGTTTTAGTTAAAAAAACAAAGACAACTAAAAAATCAATTTCACACTTTTCAGAGAAACGTGGTTATTATAGTTAGCGAGATATTCTTGAAGGGACAGTGTTTAGCATCAGATAGATCTTTTCTAACAATTTGAAAACTCAATCATAACATAATAATAACCCAACAAATATTAACAGAATCTTTGGGACTAGTCTTCAGAGTATCATGCTAAATGTCTCAGGATGTGGACAGATGTTGCTTCAAATCCTCCCAGGCACTACAAAAGCAATTATTTTCAGATTACCAACGCCAGTACGTCTCAGTGAGCATTCAGATAATTATGGACAAAACCAACTTCTAGCCATGAGTCAATTTCTGTTTACACTCACCCAAAATTTACTTTAGAAGCTTGCCTGCAGGTTACATACCAAGGATACACCCCATTGAAAGACAGGCTTGCAACACATTGAAGAAAACTATTCTGCAGACTTACAATGGTGTGCTTTCACAATGGAAAGGCAAACCAAAGGCTGGTAGTGAGGAAAAAACTTAATTTATTTTCTATTTACTACTTCTACTGAATAAAAAAAAAATACAGGAAGGATGGCATGCCATTAAGAACTGAAGTAGGCCCAAAGATCAATTTTCAGCAAGTGTAACTTTATTCTTGCTGGTTGTGGAAAGGATATCAGTTCTATTAATATGGAAAAATATAATAATTCTCTGATCTTAAAGTTCCTCTTTCCCATAAATTTTTGTTTAAACCTGCAATTTTCTATAGAAAAATTCAGAATTCCTTTTGACACCTTACCTCCATAATCATATGAGTTTGGGTAATAGCTTGGATAATAATCACTCCATCCACTTTTTGTATAATAATCTTCAGTATAACCTTGCCTGAAAGAAAATGCACAGGTATAAAAAATTACTATTCCTCCTTCAATCTCTTTTAAAGTCAGCAGGAGATATGAAGAACTATATGCCACAACTGATTAGGTAGAGTTTCATGTTTAAAATAATGCATTTACAGAAAATAAAGGAATAATAAAATTAAGACTTTACAAACCAATATATCACTAAATTGTTGTGTCCCATAAAAAGTTTAATTACTTACAGACAATTCACAACAAAATCTACTGCTATAACAAGCATCCTTTGAACTGTCTCAACAGAGAATTCGGTAACTTAACATAACAAGTAATGAAATAATTGCTCCCTCAACTTTAACAGTGTTTTGTTACGTATCTTATGGTGATGAAAAGAGAGGACTATGGCCTGGAGAAGAGGTCATGAAAATGGGTCAGGACATCAACTAGCACTCTCATAGATAATTCTGAACAGAGGGTTTCAGCCTCTGGAGCTGCCATTGTGGCATCTGTCACCAGCATTAAATACAGTTAAATATAGAAAAGAAACAAAACCAAAACACACTACACCTTTCTTTAGGTACCCGGCCAAAGAACTCAATATTGTATCATCACCTTTTTCAACTTAGAGCTGATGCCAATCCGTGGCTGGCAAGCACACAGAACGCTAACATTGTAGGGCTAAAACTGCTGTAATCCCAGTGCTTTATTTTCATTCTGCATTCAGTCTGTTTCTCAGTCTCAGCTTTTCAGTAGATGCAGCAATGTTTTGAGTGTTAGCACATCCCTACATTTAATACTTCAGTGAATAAGTAAGATGACATTGAGAGGCAACTGTAACACAGCACATCACTACACAACTAATTCCAGGCATCTTCTATGTTATTACCCTTCTCAATAGGCTTGGATGGACAGTAGTGTGTAGGAAAGGCCTGTTTTCCATAGGACTGAACAGAAGAAAATACCCATTTACAGAGCCCGTGTTAGAATACTGATTGTCCAAATGCAAGAACCTGACTAAAACCAACACATCAAAGTAAGTGTCAATGCAAATACAAAAGATAATCAGAGCACTTTTGACGGAAAAAAAAAACCCCGTGGCCATTACTTGAAAAATCATGAGCCTTTATTATATGTGATTTTTAGGACATCATCCCACAATTTCTGAAAAAAGCTAGAAGATGAATGTTAGATGAAAAATGCAGTGGGTCTACATATATGTACATTCACATCTATGTATATATATGTACATAGATGTGTATGTATATACATGTTATGTTTTTATCTACACGTGTATATACCTGTGTGGATATACTCACGCATGTATACGTACATACACACACACACAGAGGAGGTAAAGATATTTAATGCCAGTGTGGAATGATGGGAACTTTCACGCTCCTCTACAACTGATCATACAACTGATAGGGCAAACTCCACAGTGGCCAAGCAAGTCAGGCGATGCTCTTCCCTGGAACATGTGGGAAGTTTGCTAACACAGCACCTACCTCTGCAGAGGAGGAGATTTGATCTTATCAGATCAGGTTTATCCACCCAACCAATCTTCTCAGTCTCCTTCAGAAAGATGTTATTCCCCTCCCCTCCCTAAACAGAGTTCACAAAGCTGCATCATCAATACTGACTGGTACATTAAGGGCAAGTTTCAGACATGCTATCACACTGACTTTGCCACTCTTAGGCTCTGCTGCCCCTGCAGTACCATACCACGGTCCACATCCGACCACACCATCATGTCACACATCAACACTGACAGAGCTGCTCGTAACAGGCTTTGATCTGCCCAATGCCACCTATAGGCATTTCAACCTCGTATAAAAAATAGTACATAAGAAGAGTACACACCAGGAAGAGCTACTAGAGGTTATTATCTCATTACAAGATCTCACAGTGCACTTAGATTCACTTAAGAAGATTCTAGAAGTTATCACATGTAGCTACAGCTATTGTTTTGTACTCCTCAAGGCCAATATACACCTCCTATAATATTCTGGAGGGGATAAGCAAAATGTTGTGTTTTTAATTCAGACTGCTCCGCGAGTGAACTACCAACAACGACAGACAAATACTACAAAGGCTTTTATCATTTCCAGACAGACAACTGGGGTTCTCTCTTGGAAACTTGCAAACCCAGCCACCAGACAATGCAACAGTTGTCATTAATTTGAAGTTCATACAAATCACTTATGCAATAATCAAAAAGTAGTAATCCCTGGAAGGTAATTTGCTGCTTCTTGCTTGAGAAATACTAGAGATTTAATTTCTGCTTTTTATTTAATATTTGCATGTAGCATGTAAACACACTGTTTTCCTCTCTCAAATTTTTTATTTCATATAATCAGACAGACCAAGGCTTTTAAGTTTTCCTAATTCATGTGTTACTTGCATCAAAACCTGTAGTGAAGTCTGTGGGTGAAACATGCCCACATAGCACCTTTGCTACATGGACCACAGTTTGGGAGTTTTGTGAGAAAGCTTATCCACACAGTTGAAGTGATCATCAGACAAATTAACCTGACACAGCACCAGGATGTTTTCACTTGATTTACCATCTCTCTCTTCTAAACATCTGAAACACTGCGTATCAGTAAGCCCCATGTACTGCTATGCTTGCAAGGCAAATCCCAGACCAACGTGCAAAAGTGTCATTTATTAAAAGAACTTAAGTGCTAGCCAGAAACTGAACTAGTATTAACAAACCCATGGCCTACACTGCTCTTTCACAGCACATGTGAAAAAGAGCTAACTTCAGCACTGAGTCCATCACAGTCACTTCCTGCCCGGCAGAAATGCCAACAACCACCCACAGACCTGAATGAGAGGAGTAATAAGGCTTTAGCAACAGAAAAGACTGCGGAATTGTATCCTTTTCAGACACGGCATTTGATACCGCCTGTTCCTATGGCAGCACACAATAAGTTTTTGAACTTACTCACTGCAGCTTATGCTATAAAACTTCAACAGGCATCATTACACTCACTGCTTCAGGATATACCAGATCTTTACTCAATTTAGGAATTGCATACCTAGAAGGCGGCCTGTCAGAGCAGTGACTAGCTCTGGAACTAGGACGTTCAGGCTCAGAATACCGATAGCTCCCAGGCTCCATATAAGCAGTGCTGGTGCTATCATAGTGTCTGTACCGTGGGTCATACTGTCCGTAGCTATCCTCCTAGAAAACAGATTGACACATAAGGTAAGAGGCTTCCCACCTCCAAGAATCAACCTTTAAAAACAAACAAATCACCATATACACCACAACTGTGATACCTGAAGAGATGCAGATCAATAGACTACATTATAGCTTTCGATACCTGTTGTGTCAAGTTATATTCAAGTCTATTAACATTCTAAACTTCAGAAAAAAAAATTACATCTGGACTAAAGGCAGTTCAACCACTACGCTGGCCACTCTGCTAAACTGTCAATAATTCAGGCAGCAGATGGGAACCAAATTTGAAGCTAAGACAGTTAAAATTGCCAACTTTTCCCAAAGAACCGAACAAACTGCTATCAGCTGACATCTGTGCTGACTGGAATTGGTACTAGCAACTACTTTAAGTTTTTTTAATCTTTGTAATGTAAGTTTTGTTACTGCTATCTGGATTTTCCCTACAATTACATACTAAACATGAATGCTATACTGAATGTTGATCATGACACAACTGTTTAAACTCATAATTCAAAATTACTAATACATGCTGAGGGGGGAGGAAGGGAAAAATAAAAATTTACCATGTAATAAAGATGAGCTGCTGTTCTGGGGTCTGCAGGAGGATAAGGTGGAGGATATGGAGGCTGATAAGCATCGTAAGGATGTCTATAGTAGTAGTAAGGGTTCTGGGGTGGACCAAAGGCATCCTGAGGAGTCTGAGGCAGGGATGGACGCTGCAGGTCTTGTTGCACATTTGGCATGACTGACTGACTGGTGGTGGTAGAAGGGGCTGTGGAAGTTGGAGCACCTGATGTCTGTCCAGACGCTGGCTGCTTATCGGGACTCATCTGATCATACCTGGTTGTCAGCTGCACTGAACTTGCCTCTTGGGGACCCACAGGTTGAGGATGGTTACTCAGCACCTGGTTCTCATGGTGCTGTGATGCCTGCACGGCTTTAGTCCCTGAGGCAATCTGGTAGTTTGAAGGAACTGAGGACTGCCCAGATGTCGGCTGCTGCATTTGAGCTGCTTGCGTTTGTGGTTGAGATGGCAATGCTCCCTGTACAGCTCTGTCTGATACAGCCTGATGCTGTACATCTTTTGTCACCTGTTGATAGAAATGTTGTTTGTCATGCATCTCAGGACCCACCTGACCAGCACTACCAGCTGACTGTTGAGGATGTACTGGACCACCAGAAAGTGACTGATTATGCACCTGTACAGAACTATTTGCACTGCTTTTCTCCGAAGTCCGTGACACTGCGAAGTCGAGCACTCCAGCAGCTTCTTCTTTGCTATTTGAATGATTAGCCTGTACTACAGAATTAACAGGCGTGGCTAGTGCACTTGCACTTCCACTGGGGAGATGCATCCCAGGAGAAATGGATGAGTTAGACCCTGGCTTGCTAGCAAATTCAGGAACAAAACCTTCCGTATTAACATTCTTTTGCCCTTCTGGAGCCAAATTAAGCGGAGTTTTCATAAGCAAGTTTGCAGGCTGATTAGGAGCAGCATCAGAGGAATTAACAGGGCTTTGTAATAAATTATGTTTTAACAGATTAGTATTTGGAAGTGCATTAACTAATAGAGATCCAACTTGCATCACAGGTAATGGCACGTTTTCCCCAGAAGTGATCCCGCCAGCATGTGAAGTTTGGGGACCCATTGCAGGCTTGTCCCCAACCCCAGTGTCCTTCATTGGCTGATTGTTTTCATTGCTGCTTAGCTGATTAGATAGAGAAATAGAAAAATTAATTGGCTGAGCCAAGTTATAGCTTTGATTAGGCTGAGCTATCAGGATAGGCTGATTTTGCAAAGACTCTGTAGGTGGAGAAGACAACAAACTTGCATAACCAGAACTTGCCTGAGACTGAAGTGCTTCCTCTTCTCCCATTTTGGGAGGATTCTCAAGATTTTCAGAAGATATATTTCCATCTTGGGAAAGTTGCACAGCAATAGTCCCCGGTTTACTTGGCTGCTGATTAGACAGGCCTTCATCTGGTGGCTGAATGACTTCTACAGTTTGTTTGGCAGGTACGTACACTGCAGGAGCAGCAGGAGCTAGAAGAACATTTCCCCCAAAATTAGGTAACTCATTATGAGCCCACAAAGTTGTTGCTGGGCTATCACACTTCTTAACTGCTCCCTGAGCTCTTGTTGAGGACCTTCTCTCAGGTACTGATTGTATGTTTTCCGTAACAGGTCCAGAGTGCAACATGTTTCCGGCTTCGCCAAGGACTGCAAGAGGCAGTGGGTGTACCTGAGGCATGAAAATAGTTTCCAGATTATCTGGTGGCTGTTCAAGATTGCCTGGAGATGCAGCTGGCACAGCTGTATTCTTCTTGATATTCTTTTGGATTGACTGGTTCTCTCTTAATTCAACCACCATCTTTGCTTGGTCAATCTCTGCAGGTTTTACACCAACTCCATGGGACCTCACAGGTTCAAAAGAACTATTTGCACTTGTCTGAAATACTCCTGTAGGCTTAGGAGGACTTGGAGTTGGAGGCTGGGATAGATTGCTGTGGTAGTTCTTGGCTCGGTTTAGCTCACTTGAATCACCTCCCAAAGGAGAGGAGTCAATCTGTTTAAAGAAGCTAGCAGAAGAATCTTCGTCAGGCTTCCCACTTTCTTGCTGAATAAACGTACCGACTTGCTCTTGAAGTCTTGCTGAGCTAGAAACACTCCTATGGCTAACGTTGCTATAGTTTGAAGACACACTATCTGGTCGGACAGGATGAGGTAATGAATCAGGCGCCTCCAAATTTGGTCCTCCTTCAGCATGGCTCACAACAGCATTCTTTGGAAGCATCTGACCCGGAAAGGATCCATATCTGTACAGATCAGGACCAGCAGCAGGGGATGAAGCATTGATGTTCTGTGGTTCACTTGGCAGCACTTCTTGATTCTGAATGCACTCCAGGTTCTCAACATTTTCATACTGTGACCCACCATTCCCAGACACGTCACCTATATGTGCCTTGTCATCACTAACAAACATAGAGTGCTTAGCGGCCTGTGTCTCCTGCTGACTTACAATTTTAGGGAAGTACTGGACATCCATTCCTTTTTGTACCATCTCATTAGCTGTACCTGTACCAACCTGCGCCTGAGAGAGAACGTTAGTTGCAACCCGCTGAGGATGCATTGGCTGGTGATACAAGAATGCCGAATTCGGCTGACAAGCATCAAACTCTGCTTTCTCAACTATGTAATTTTTTTCAGATGAAAGTATTTCTTCATTTTCTGCCTCATCCCCTTTGAAAAACATGGAGAGAGTTCCTGAATCTCGACCTGTGGGAATAGGTCTATTTGATGTTTCAGACCTATCTGGAGACTGGTTTTTGGGGTTATTTTCCTGAGCTGAGGGAACAACAAAACTGGAGTCTTGCAGTGGTGGCTGTGGGTAAAACTGTTCCTGGTATGGTTGACTTAACCAAGCGTTAGTCATTTCTGTGTTCTGCCTAAACAGGTTTCCAGGCTGGATGCTGTTCACGTGGTGACTGCTATTTGCAGAGCCATTTTCCCCATTCTTTTCACAACCAACAGATAAAGGCGCTTGCATGATATTTTGTGGAATACCTTGGTGGACAGGACCCTGCTGTAAATTTGTCTGTGGAAGAGGATGAGAAGTGCTAACAGAAGACTGGGAAATGTTATGAACATCAGTCTGAGAAGACGGCTCAGGATAGGGCACAAAATTTTGAACTGGAGACTGCAGGTTACCTTGAACAGGCCTCCACTGAGACACAGGCTGCTGAGGAGGTGGAGGGAAGAGTGCTGTTGCATTGGGTCCTGAAGGAACACCATTTGGATCTCTACTAATATCTTGTCTACCTCCAGGTTTGCTTGACACAGACACCATTCCAGGATACACACTGAAAGAATTTTCAACTGCTGCTCCTGTATTACAATGCAATGGTACTACAGGCCCACGGAGTCCAAGATCTGCATTTGGATACACTTCTGTAGTACTATTTGTAACATATCCTGGGGATGGCGTAGGAATTGGAACATTAGAAAACGTACTGGTATTTATTCCTGGTTGAGATACAGGAGCTGATAAAGACGTATGTGGTCCATGAGGATTGTCCTCTGCACGTGACGGTGAAGTATGCATAATGGCTGGCTGAGGAAACACCGCTGGGGAAGAACTTTGCATAACAAATGCATTGCCCTTGGATGGATTATCTGAAGGGGAACCCTGTGGAGTTTGTCTGCCAAATGCAAAAGGGTCTGTCACAGGCTGCACTGGGGCAGCTGTTGCATTTGCTCGTTTACTGAGCGAGCTGTTTCTCCAGTACATGTTCCGAGCAATGCCTGCAGGAGGTGGAGCTGCTGCTCCTGCTGGAACAGTCTGTGGAGGCTGCTGCATGATGGCCTTCTAGCAGGGTCAGATGCTAGACGACAAACCAGTAGTGGATGCCTCAGACAAATTCCTTCTTCCACCCTGTTAAGGCAAAACAGATGACAAGTCAGTTTCCTTTCTCACAATACATGCAGCAATTTTTATTTTAGAAACAAAATTACTCAAAGAACTTGAAGCGGAAAATATCTCTTTTCTCCAGAATGCAAAAGAAATTTACACGTAACATTGTATTTCTAAATCCAAGCCCAGTATTAATGAAGTTTAATGCTGTGTGGTAACAATGCACACTATTTAACAACAATACTGACAAATAGCTCCAAGTAAGAGTAATCAAACACAGTTCAGTCCTGTGCAAATGTTAAAATCTGACTGTTAAAGCACCAACAGTATTATACTGTTACATTTCCCCAAATTTGTTTTAAGTAGAAGTATGCATCACAGACAACACACAACAGCAGTCAGCCTACAACAGAACCTGCAAGCACTATGGCAAGCTCAATTTAATTATGAAGAGTTGAGAAATTATTATCTAACCCTAATTCTGTTAGAGATGAATGGACCTTTTTACAGGTAAGATGAGAAGAAAGCATCTCAAGAAAGAATTCATCAGATGTTATCCCCCTCAAATGAACACTGTCCATTACTGTTTTAATAAAGAAAACATTGTGTTGGACAACAGTGTTATTTATTTTCAGAAAGGCAACTGGGTTTTCTTCACAAGTATTCTCTCTTCTAGATGAATGCTGCATAATAGTAAAACTGCATTTAAGAATATAAAAGACAATCAGCTCCCCCCACCTTATAATTAATCAATGTTCTTGCTTTAACACCAGTGGGACTTTGGCACAGTATCAGTTATAGCTCTATTTCAGGGCAGAAAGGACAGGCACGGAAGTATTTCAACTCCGCCAGCAAGAACTCCAAACAATATCAGTTACGAATTCGGTACACAGGAAGTTCAGTAAATCAATCAGGAACGTGTATTTTTCAATTTTATCACCCTTTAACAATCTGGGGAGGAGGGAAGCTGACAAAACTAGAGTCCTTCTTCAGTACTTGTCCACTTCAGCTCAGTGAAGTTTTAGCAACATGTGATCATCTTGTTTTCTAATAGTACACAACAAATATGGTTTATATCACATAAAGCGAAGTACCCATGGCAATTGTTTCATACCAGATGCACTTCTGTTTATAGAAGACAGACAAAAGTTGTGCAATTTTTAGTTGTTTTGGTTTGTTGGTTTGGGTTTTTTTTGTAAGATTCAGCATCTTGTCAGTAAGAGTAATAAAATAGGAAGCCAGAAAAGTCAGACATTTGTAATCAAGCCAAAATTTTAATAGCTATAGAGAGGTTCAAATGCAAAACACTTCTCGTTAACAAAAAATACATATTGAGTGAACACTGCGTAACTACATGTATTTCATAAAGATTTATAACTAAAAAATTCCAATAAAAAGCATACTGACCAGTACCACAGCATGATCTATACAGGCATCAGTACAACTTACCCTAGGGAAAAAAATCTCTTCTAATCATCACTGCAGAATCCAACAGTTCTATGTATAATCCAGGTCCCTCTTTCAGAGGGCCTGAAGCACCAGTCACCAAAGTCTCTCAATTTCTCCCCCATATCCATATATTTCATAGCCATCTTTTACATTAAGGCTTTGTAAATTTGTTAAAATTTGTGTTTTGTTAAAATGGGAAAGAAGACCAGAAACTGACTTCAACAGAAAAGCAATAAATAGAAAGCTTCATTAGTTTTATGCATTACTTGCATTTGTCTTCAACACTCTTTTTAAAACACAGCTGCCTGTTGAATTCCTATCAAGGAATCCACTTACAAAAAGGTTTTAGTCTTTGCAATCATTCCTCCGATTACAATATCAAGGTGAAGGTCCTCCAGCTGGCCATGCCTACTGCCAACCACATTACTAGGAAACCCTGCCTAAACAGCCACCTCAGTTTCCACATGCTTAAGAAACCCCAGGCTGTTCTGGACATCCTCATTTATTTTTCATCATGTTCTTTACTGTATTGACCTAACTGCAAAAACTCCTCCCTCCCCTCCAAATAAACTAGTGTTTTTATGCAATATGCTGCAAAGTGGGGAGGAAACAAAGCTAATTAAAACATCTGCCAAGACAGTTATCTCCTGGAAAGCACTAACTGAACAAAATGTTGATATCTACCTAACAGTCTTGTTCTTAACAGAAAAGTTGTTTCTGAAATACAGTTGAGCACAAAAGCCTACTGTTTTTACAACTTAAATACCCACTTCCAGATTTCTGATGTGGACTTCACTCCTTATAGCGTCTTATCAGATGTGCACAAAGAAAAAAATCCTAATACTTTACCACATTTTTGTAACAACCAGTACCAGTAATAAGCTAACTAAAATAAGTGTAGGGTTCTACTTTAAAGCGCTGGCTTGCCATTCCTATAACAAGAAGTTCAATATGAGGGTATCGGATTCCTTACAGAAGGAAAGTTAATATTAACAGACTGCACACAGAGTAAAAGCATGCAAGATTTGAAGAATTAAGTCCAAATAAAATTAACATGCCCATGACATGTAATTTAAACAGAAGATATCAACTCAGCGATACTGGTCCTCCCTGCCCCCAACCCAGTATTAACAGAAATCCTGATTTTAAGAAATTTGTAGATGAGAAATAACTAATTAAGTTAAGAGTAATCCATCTCTGCTTTATCAGTTTGGAAATTCTTAACTTTTAGCAGGTTTATTAACAGACAATGCAGAGCAGCCTGCTAAACATTAGTCACCAGAAATAACAATGGCCGAAGGGGTTTCCAGATGTGCCACGAAAATGTTACCAAAGAGGAAAAAAAAGATTAAAACTACCCTCCAGACAATGCCATCAATAAATTTCACCTGACAAGCTCTATAGCTATGATCAGTTTTAAACTCCTTTGCAAAAATTTATCTACATATAATTTATTTGGGAGGAAATTAATTTAATCCTATCTCCAAGGGACATAAGCTAAATAAATTACACTTAAATAAGAATAAGTATGCCCACAAAGCAAGTTAAAAAGAGTACTAACGTTAATTCTCATGTGTGCCTATATATACACACACGTGTTTGCACACACATATGCATGTACCAAACAATAAATAACATCTTCACGTACACAGATTCCTAATGACGAGAACAAAGTGAATAAAAAACCCCGCTGCAATCCCAAAGACAACGATAGCTGAAAAATGACATTTGCATCTTTAAAATCAGTATCTGGGACACTAATTTTTCAATTTTTTTTTCCTATGCAGATAGCTGCACATTTACACACATGTGGATGACAGTCACACTGAACACATTCTACACCTTTAGTACTGCCGATAGCTCCCTACCCGCTTTCTCATAAATGGCAACCATAGTTACAGATGTTATTCAGTGAAAAGAGCTCTTTGGGAATCAAAAGCACAAAGCTCAATATGATTCACAGACATCAGCAGGATAAAACATTTCCATTTGTTTTGTAAGGGAGACTGAATACCAGTCCATCACACCAGCAGGTCCCGACACTTTCAGGCAACTGTGCTACTGAGTCAGCACCAGTTGCTACTCCAATAAAGCACAGACTTACGACACTTGACAAGTCGGAAAACCAACCCCGAGTTGCAAGAACTATTATGTCTTGTCAAAGGAGATCCATGATAACGAACGTCAGGCGGTACTTCTGACCACAAGATCTCTTCTCCCCCCCACCCCACGAAATATTACTCGGAGGGCCTGCAGTGCGTGCGCCTGTCCCACCGTGGCACTCGAGGCGACCCAGAACGACCCCAATCCTGCAGGAAAGACGCCTGGGCAGCACAGCCCCGCTGACTGCGGCAGCGTTTCACCGCTTCGCCCCTCCTTGCGGCACCACAACCTGCCCCAACCGGCACCAGCGGCCGAGACCCGGAGCTGCCAGCGACCCGGGGCTGCCAGCCACCCGCCGCCCCCCTGCGCCGCGACAGGCGGCCCGGATGCCGCCGCCCTGAGGCCCACCCGCGCCGAGGCGCGGCGGCAACGGGCAGCTCCAGCCGCACAGAGGAGGCAGTGGCCGCCGCCAGCCCTGGGGCCCGCACCTCAGGCCCTGCGCTCCTCACGCACCCCGCCCGGGATCCCCAGCCCTCCCGCTGCCCCCGGCCCGGCGCGCCCCTTCCCTCAGCCGCCTCTCACGCTCCGGCAGCGCCCGGACCCGCCCCGCCGTACCTGGCAGCTCCCCGCCGACAGAGACCCCTCAGCAGCGGGCGCCGCCCCCCCTCAAGGCCGCAGCACCAGCCCCCTCCGCCGCCATCTTGGACCATCCGGCTCGGAGTTCCGCCGCCGCCGACGTGTCACGCCGCGTCGCGCGATGACGCCACGGCGCGTGCGGGGCCCAGCGCCGCGCGCGCTTGTTTGTGTTTCTCTCCCGCCAGCTCTCCCCCGCCCTTCCGCGTTCCTTTAAAGGGAAAAGGGGGAAGGCAAAAGTGTCGGAGGGTTAAAAAAAAAAAAAAAAAAAAAAAATGAAAGCCCAAAACCTAGGGGCGGAAGCGGCCTCAAGAGGGCCCTAACTTGGCGCAGGCGCAGTGCGGCTTGCGGACTCGCCTGTCGCCGGTTCGAGTCCCGGCTGGGGCGGCTGCGGGCGCGGCCGGTCTTTGCGCCGGCCTGGGTCGACGCGGTCTGGGCTGCGGGCGTGCCGAGGGAGCCCTTCTCCTCGGAGGCAGGCCGCGCTGCCAAGCCCCTGTCCGCCACGGGCCTCGCTCCCACCGGTCGGGGTTTGGCGGAGCGCGGCTCCGTGGCGGGGGGTGCCGGCCTCCTCAGGCAGCCGCCGGGCATAGCGGGGTGCGGCCCGGCCCAGCGTCCACCGGGACCTGCGAGCCCTCGGGTTTACCGCGGCGGGTGCAGTGGCGACGGCGGCCGCCAGGGCGGGACAGAGGACCGCCGGCCCGCGGCAGGCTGCCGCGAGCCCGTTTCTGTCAGGGCGGGAGCTGGAGGCAGAGGGGTCGGGGCGGGGGGGGGGGGGGAGAGCAGGGCTGTTCAGGAGGCTGCCCCGGGTCGCCGAAGCTGGGAAAGAGGAAAAAAAAAGGGGGTTGGTTTTTTGGCATTTTTGGAGGAAGAGGCAGCCGTAAGAGACTGCTGGTTGCTGCAAAGCGAGGTCCCTGTCCCGCAGGTCTGTGGGGGCTTAATTTGTGAGGGGACGCGAGTCCTGCGAGCGCTCGGAAGGCCGGCGTACAGGTGTCCAAAAGCTGCAGCGTAGCAGGGGCCTCGGTTGAGCCCTGCTGCGCACAGCTGTCCCTGGGATGCATTAACTTAAAGGCTTATAAAAGCACTTCTCCAGAGAAGCGTATGTTTGCCTGGGTTTTTGTTTGGGGGTTGTTTTTTCTTTTTTTTGACAAGATCGTAGCATGATTTCGAACAGTTAGGTGCAAGTCTAAAGATTTTACTCGACTCTGCTCTGTCCTAGCTCTGCGCTGAGGGTCTATTTCATGCGAACACGAAGCTTTTAAGGGGGGAGTCCCCTTCAAAGGTAAGAAGGATGAGTCTCATTTACAGGTGGTGGCCGCTGCCATGTTGTCGCACTCTGCACCAGCAAGCCTCGGAGGGGAAAATACAAACGACCTAAACAAACATCTTAATCAAGGGCCATTATCAGCGCAAGGACTGTTTCTGCACGCTTGAACATTAAAGCAGGGTAATATCCTCAAAGCCCAGTCCAAGCAGGGGAAGCAGCACTTTGATGCTGGTGTGGGAACCAGAGGCAGTGCTGTGATTTTTAAAGTGCCTTTCATCTCACTCTTTTGTAGGAACATTCTTATAAACCAGCTTGTCAAATACAATTTCCCTGCGCAGGCATGAATTGCAGATAAAGCCCTGGTCCTCCCTTGATATTTCCCCCGACAGGTGTAATCTGAGGAAACACGGTTTTAATTAGCCTGATTAGCTTTTTTAAAATACATATGTATTATGTAAATACCATCAACAGCTTACATCTGTATCTATAGCTATATATTTACAAGACATATCTAACTCTTCTTATACACCTGTACACATACATACAGAATGCAAACACTAATGATGGCAACTCACCTTTGCTGTTTTCCTGGTAAGTATGTGGTTATAAAGAATTGTCACATTAAGACATTCAATCCCTTTTTGCCCTGAAGCTTCCTAACAGATTTGCTGTACTTGGTAAATGCAGCCAGTTCTGCACTTGAGAGTGACCCATTTCAAATAAAAAGGCACGCTGGTGGGAAGAGGACAGCATGTGTCCTGTTCTCCTGCTTCATCAGCTTACTTGGGGTACAACACAAATGATACTGACCTTTTCCCATTAAATTCTGATAATTTATTCAGCCTTCAGGTTGCAGGCAACCATAAACACAGCCCTAGCTCCAGGAGCTCGCTATTAAAAGGATTATTCTCTAAGTTTAGAAACGAGAAAATGGCTGAAGGAGAGTTTCTCTTAGGAGTATGGCTACTCTGTATCAGGTTAGCCAACTCGGACAAACTGAGCTTTATTTCTTTCTCATGTAGTTGCTGTGATTATTCAAGCCACCCCAGCCACATTAACCCGTGTGTCATTCGAAAGAGGCTACACCTCAGGTGAATTTGGCTTCTCTTGTACATTCTTAAAGGGGTGATTTGAGCTGCAGTAACTATTCGGCAATCAGGGTTCAAGCAGCTGTTAGCAGCTTTCTGAGCACACACCAATAGCCTGGAGGTAAAAGCAATACAGAGTAGCAATTTCTAAATGTCCCATCTAATTGAGCAGGAATAATGAAAACAAAGAAAAAAAAAAAAAACCCAAGCCCTCCAGCATGTAAACAAATAGTTCAGATGCACCGATTCTTCATAGCATCAACATACTTGCCGTCGGAATAGCTCGGTGCTAATCTTGTTTTACGCACACACTTCTGAACCCTCCCCTTGGCATGGGATATAATTTTAGTGCTTCTCAGCCTTTTTCACCTGGAATGCTAAAACAACTGTGCTTGCCGTGACCCATTCATTCCTCAGCATCTTCTGTTGACATGAGCGCTTGAAATTCAGCTCCTGGCATCTTTACCAACATGAGGTAAAGATGAGCTTGTGGTTGGAGGGGCTTGGGGGAAGGCAAATCCTTCTGGATAGAGAGTTGGTGGGAAAGCCCTAAGTGTGGAGGGAGTGCTTGAAACTGCGGCCAGTTACCTCGTTGCTCATTTAACTTTGCCTCAATCCCAGCTGGGGATCTGTGACCCCCACAGTCATCTCATGTACCCACTCAGGAAAGCAGGAACAAGGGACTGGCAGGAGTTTGTGGGTCACCAGGCACCTTTGTAAGTGTAAGAGTCATTGGGGGCTAAATGCTTAAAAACTAAACTGTGTATCCATACTCCTCTACTGCTTAGAAAACCTTTTCTGACTTACAGTTTGAATTACCTTGTGGCCAATTTATTAGTATCTATTCATATGCCAGTGCAGACCTTTTTGTTTTGCCTCTTTCCCTGGTATTTAGCCCCCTCTTTCCTCATTCTGTCCCTCTGACCCACCCTCATGGAAAATTACATGCTTTGCAGCCCTTTGCTTCTTAAATGAGCCCCATGTGTTTAGTTGCCTCTTGCAATGTACGTTGTTTTGCACATCCTCATAACCCTTTTCTTTAATCCATTCCAGGCCAAATTCCTGCCTTGACTGTGAGTGACGAGAGTGTTGCACACTAGACCAGATAGGAGAGAGTCTTACTAACGCCTCACGGTGGCATGAGCATCTCCCAGTCTCACTGGCAGCACGGAGGCATGCCATGCTTGCAGCCAGCCATGGGCATGAGCACTGGGACGTGTACGTGTGGGAGGACAGCCTGCATGGGAACGTGGCTGGATGTTCCCAGACGTGATTCATGGACAGCACATGTGCGAACCGCGGTGAAGGCAGACACAGTTCATCTAGCATATCCCAGATGGATAGTGAGACACAACTAGCGGGAAGAGCACGTCTCAGGAAGCCCATCTCCAGGGTGCCCCTTGGGGTTACAAGATCCTCACTGGCGAACCACATTTTGCAGGAGGGGAAGAGGGATTTGTCCTCAGTTAAAATACCCCTTTCCACGAAGTCTGCAGGGAGCGCACACTGGCACATCGCCTCCCTGACCTCTGAAGGAGCTACGTTTCACTGCTGCTGGGTGGCACATAAAATGCCACTCCTGCAGCACCAGCTTCTAACTGGTTGTACAGCAAATGTCTGGTGGCCCTGAATCCGTCCGGGACTGGATACTGGGTACATGTACACACATGCCCACTCCCTCCCCGGCCATGGAGTGGAAAATACCAGCATTCCAGGAGTTACCAGGTTTATCTGACTTGGGAGGAGGTCCACGGCTTGGCTATTTATATCCAGTTACTTGGGGACTTTGCAGCTCCATTTAGACTAGAGAGTCCCTGTAGGAAAGAAAGAATTAAATTACCTTAAAAATCTTGAGTGCAGCAAAGACAGCAAACATTTCTGTGTGGTGTTTGTGCCTGGAGTGGCATTAGGGAAACTTTCCCTCGGGTGCTGCTGCCCCGCAGCATTGTTGTTGGATGGCTTCCCAGTTCCTATCTGTGCAAGCCACCACATCTGAGAGCCCAGCCATATGCTCAGCGTTATGTGTGAAGTAGGAAGCCTTATATGTAACTCTTAACACCACTGGTAGAGGTCTTTCTTTGTTTCCATAGGCACTACGTAATTAGAAGCATGTGGCCGTTTTTTACCCTTGGCCATCTCATCAGCCAGAGAATGCTCCTAAAAAACTGATCAGAAAGCAAAGTTTTAAAGTGACAGAATACAGTACTTTGAACATGAGTAGGTGATGTTCTTTAAAACAACTTTTCAACGTTTCCCCTTTTAGATCCTGACCTAATGGCAGAGGCCTGAGAGGACATCAGAGCATCCACAGCACAGGTAAAGAGCTCCGTCGGCAGAGCTCATCCTGGCTGAGCGCCTCGCAGATCCCCTCTTGCCTTGCTCAAACCAGAAGTCTCAACTCGGTGAGAGTTTTGCACAAGTTAAGGATAAAGTTTCATTGTCCAAAGCCCTGCTCTGAGCTTTAACACAGAGAACAAGATGTTCGGAAAGTGCCGGTACTTTGTGCCAAGAGGCAGCCCTGCAGTATTGAAAGACAGTGGGTATCAAGCCCAGATTTCAACCAGTCCATAACAAAAACACTAAGCTGCAGTTTTAGTAAAATCTAGATGCCCAGAAGCATCATTTATTGCAAATCAGTTAACCAAAAAAAATACATCATTTTTGCAAACTACAACTTTGCATGTAGATAACTTTATTACAGAAGATATCTTTTCTTAAACTACACTCTAGTTTATAAAACATAGGAAGATTCAACACCACATGATGTTTTTATCACTCATATTAGGCATGTCACAATAACAATGGTCTGAAATGTTAACTAAGATGAGTGCTCAGCAAGGCGCTGTGCCTTGAGAAATATCCATTTTATTTGGTGTTCTAATAAAAAGGAACAAGGAAAAGGAACCCTTTTCTTAGGTTTTCTTGATTAGCTGCTCTCTATTTGCCTGTCCCATACACGTATCTAGTCTTAGGGTGTCTGCTTGCCTTTGCACCCGAGTGAGTGATATTCCAACACCTCTATAAGGTGATATATTTATGATATATTTAAGACTTGCTCATTTAGATTTTTGAAACAAAATCCACCTTTTCTTAAAAAAAAAAAACATATTTACAAACATTAAATCTGCCACAGGCTTATACTATATTTTACATGACACACAGAAAGAGTGTACATCAATATAAAAAAAGATGCATCACTCCAAACTAACGAGAACAAAATGTTAACGTTTCGCAGCACAGACTCGGCTGTGCTGTCCTTCGCCCTCCGCTTTAGCCAGTCCAGCATCCCACCAAAACCGGCAGCGCTTTCCACTGAGCACCCAGCAATCGCACTGCCAGAGGCGCTGGATACGGGCGAGCACTTGGTGGTGGCAGTGTTCTAATGCTTTGTAATCTCACTCAAGGTTGTCTGCATTAATAGACACGCCTTCTTTAAAATAGGCAGGCCATCCTTAAAATAAGGATGTGGTTTACAAGTTCATATTGGCATTTATTTCTTAAAGTTACTCAAATGCAAACATGAAAACAAAAAACAGTAAAGATATTCAAAGTAAAATTAAGTCTCCTTTGTGTAAAAACTCCACAGTTATGGGTTTGGTATATATTCCATAGTTATGGGCTCGCTCTCTTAAAAGTTTGGCAAATACACTTCTTTTTGGTGGGGGACAGTATTCCTGTTTTGTAGGGGTTTTTTTTAGCTTAGAACCTGTTCTTACAGGTCTATAATCCTGATTATTTTTTTTTAGATCATAAAAATCATTTAAATATATATATTTTTTATATATATAAAAACAAGAGAGAACAAAAATTGCTATTATCAAGGCAAATGTACAACTATATAATACTGAAATTTAAACAAAGATTCATTACTGGTACCATAAAATGTCTTCTCAGATATAAAAGCAAAGGAAACATTTTAAAGTACATTTAAAAAAATCTATCCATACTTTTTTTTTCCCCCCGAAGGAGTGGTATTTTTAGTCAATTTTTCCTTCCCCTTTTCTTTCTCACCTCTCTTTCTGAGTTGAAAGAGAAAAAAAATAAATTAATGGCATTTCAGAATCACAAATCGCTGCCTATAGCTTTACATAAACATAACCTCTCAAATCAAACAGAATGAACGCCCCCAAACAAAAGAGAATGTCCTATAAAAACCTAATTTTTTGATTTCTTGAAACACAACTGGTGTCCCACATTGAGTTCTTAACAATAGAACATATAAATAAAAAGGCAGTGTTTTCATGTAAAATAAAAAGTACATAAATAAATACTAAAAAAAAAGGAATTAATTTGTCTTTTTCTTTTTTTTTATAAAAACATATTTAAAAAGGATCCTTTAATAAAAGCATCCAATGTCCTTTTAAAAAAAGATCTCCCTCAAGCTTCTAACTCCCACTGAGCGCCAGCGTCTCTGAAACACCGTCTTTCACTTGAAGGCTTCGGGGATGTGTCCCATCTGTGACTGCATACTCGTGGGAGGGCTGGAGATGCCCTCGGACCAGTCGGACACATTGGAGTGAGGAGATGAGCTGGACCACTGGTCCGGCGACTCCGGAGACGGCGTTAGGAAAGGGTGGTCGGGCACCTGGAGCTGGTGGCTGGGGGTGTTGTCCAAGGGGGAGGAATAACTGTGCTGGGAAGGTGGAGTTAGAAACTGCGTGGTGGTCATGGGCTGGGTGAGGGAGGATGGCAGAGACGTGGGCAGCATCTGGGAATCTTGAGGCAGGATCGTGTGGACTGCCATGGTACTGCTGCTCACCGGCTGCATGTCAGGCTGGCTCAGCTCGGTACCAAGGAAATTTTGGCCGATGTGGCCGCTTGCGTTGGAGCTGGGGTTGTGATGCTGCTGTGGCTGCTGCTGCTGCGGCTGCTGTTGAGGTTGCTGTGGCTGCTGCTGTGGCTGCATGTTTTGCTGCTGGAGCTGCTGCTGCTGCATCTGCTGGAGCTGCTGGCTCTGCATCAGGTGAGGCTGGGAAGCCAGCCGGGTGTTGGGCATGGCCTGGTAGCTCATCATCTGCGACAAGCTTGTGGTGGGCAAGCCGTTGTGCAGGGAGGTCATCATGCCATGTTGAAGGTTTTGCGTTTGCTGATGCGCCCCTGGTTGCATGTTGCCCCTCATCGGGTTGTACTGATTCTGGACCATGCCGTTCTGCAGCCTGGTGAGCCAGTCACACTGCCCGTTCAGACCGGCCGCTCCGCCGACAGAGAAATTCATCGGGGCACTGCTCATCACTGTGCTGGGGCTGGAGACGGGGAGGTGAGAGAGACGTGGCGGCACCGAATCGAAGCCCATCCTGCTGGAGTTTCCCATGGCCATATCCTGCTTCCCCGCCATGTTGAGGTGATTGATGCTCATGTGGGCATCAGGCATGCCTGGCAGATGATTCAAAGGCATGGAAGGGGACTGCTGAAATGGAGAGGTCATCAGTGGAGGAGAGGCGACATCTGACAGGTACCCATGGGGCGACTCCAGGGAGTCCACCGGAGACAACACACTGGAGTTGTCAAGCAGACATCCTTTTCCATCTTGTGATTTTTTCCTCCGGGCTTTGAGGTCTTTGGCATCCTTGCCGTTGCAGCTCAGGCCCTTGGTACTCGGCTTCCTGGCTTTCTTGCCCTGGACGGCAGGTTTCAGGTTGCCGATGTAGCTGTTGGGAGAGCAGAGCGGTGGGGACAGCGTGGGTGCCCCCAGCGGGCCGTTGTGCAGCGGTGGGCTCCGCACCAGGTTGTACTCGTCCAGTAGCCTCACGATGTCATGGTGCATGCGCTCCTGGGCAATGTCCCGTGGGAGCCGGTCCATGTGGTCCGTGATGTCGCGGTTGGCAAAATGGTCCAGCAGGACCTTGGCAGTTTCGTAGCTCCCTTCTCTGGCTGCGAGGAACAGTGGGGTCTCCTCCTGGAAACCCAACGAAGATGGTTAGGTGTAAGTTCACAGATTCTCCTGGCTAACACTATCCCGAGCTCTGTGCCCAACGCCATGCAGCTAGGTGGCAGAGAAGGTAATCGTTTCTCCTCTGGTGTGGTTTTGCTGCTGCTTCTTCCTACCCTGCTGAGCCACACCTTTATACTGATATCAAACCAGGAACCCTACAAGTGACCCAGAATATGCGAGGAGATGGCCACACGAACACTGCATCATACTGCTCACCAGGCACTGCACAGCCCCTCAACATCACCCGTAGGACCAAAGGCCACGGTGCTTCATTGAGCTAAATCCAACAGCTTCATTCGCAGCAGAACAATCAAACCAGAGTCTCAGTGCCAGACAGTGTTGTATTTTAGGCAAAAATTACCCTTTAACAGACTCCCCAAATCGTTCTTTCCTTGCCTATGTCAGCCTAGGAGACCCCTACCTTATTGTTCTGCATATCCTTGTTGGCACCATTCTTCAGGAGGACTACTGCAGCTTCAACATTATTCACAGCAGCTGCCCAGTGCAGTGCCGACTTGCCTACAGAGGAAGATCATGAAATACAATAGGCATCAGTGAGTGGTAAGAGTAACAGTAAGCAGCCCTTTCCTTCCACCTCTGAGGGAGCATGTGTTTTAGTAGCCTGCAGTACCTAGATCATCCACGGCATTGACGTCTGCATGGCAGTTGATGAGATCGTCCAGCATGCCCTCCACAGCCAAGCGAGCAGCCAAGATCAGAGGAGTGGTCCCGTCATGCATTCGGGCGTCGAGATCGGTTGCCCTGTTCCTAATCAGGATCTGCCACAACAAGGGCCAAAACACAGGAAACACAAAAGTTAGGAGGGACAGACAGCAGACACTCCAGGTACCCAGGTCTCAAGACCCGCAACCCCCTTTCCAGAGGCTGGTCCCTCCAGTCCCTGCTCCCAGTCTCGGGCTGCACATCCGAGGGCAGCTATGGGGTTGCTGCTTTGCTGTGCCCTGCCCCGAGATACCAGGGGCTTCAGTTTTCCAGACTTTCACCCCGCACCTTCTCAGAGCAAGCTGGAGACGCTGCCATAAGCTCAGTTGTGTGACTGACTCAACATGTAGCACCAGTACTTTCCCCAGAAAACCCCAAGACCGGTGGCAAAAGGATCAATTACCTGGAAGACTCCTTGGGCGTCGGCAGAGACGGCGGCGTGGAGAGGCGTCCTGCCCATGTTATCTTGGATGTTTGCATCGGCACTAGCTTCCAGCAGGCGCTTGGCAGCGTCCGAGCGGGAGTACCTGGCAGCCAGGTGAAGCGCCGTCTCGCCAGTGCGGTCAGTCTGGTTGTGTAAGCTGGCGCCTTGGTAAATGAAATCTGAGATGACGGCAGGAGCATCCTCTTCCTCTTCGCTATTGCCAGTCTCCAGCCCTCCTCCGCTGCACGAGGCAATCATGAGGGGAGTGAAGCCATCTGAAAAGCACAGGGGAACTTGGTGAAAAAAGGCTTTTTACCCTTCTGTAATGCAGGCGGCTCAGCAAGATGCTCTGTCTGCGATAGATGCTTATTCTCATGGGTGCATCAAGCCCGAGTTCCTGACTGGTTCTAAACATCAAACACGAATATCCTTCCTCTGATATGGATCTGAAATTCCTTAGTGGTATCTCACCACTCACTGATTTTCCTATTTCATCTGGTAGCTTGCACACTACCATGTAAGGCGCAATTTATAAGGAAGGTTGCTCAAAGCAAACATGAGTACGGTACAGCACAGCCTTAAGTATTTTTATTATTTCAGAGGACAATTTCACAGATGTGGGGAAGACCAAATGTTGGTAATAATTTAAAAGCCTATTAACTATTAATATAGTTAAAAACCTGAAAAGAAGATTGTGAAATGTGCAGTTTGGTGGGAGAAGAGGAATCTGGGAGTGGCAGAGAGATAAGCTCGATGATTTAATAGAATCATAGAATCATTGAATGGCTTGGGCTGGAAGGGACCATCAAAGGTCATCAAGTCCAACCCCCCTGCGGTGAGCAGGGACACCTTCAACTAGATCAGGTTGCTTCTGTATTCTCTAATTTCCATCTCGGTGATTAAACAAAAGAGATCTCATGGAAAGCAAAATGTGACAGAGTCTATCTCTAAATCACGCACAACAACCACCATGCGAGGCAGAACGGCTAGCAGCGACTCTGTACTAGAAATGGAGACGGGTAGGGCTGTCTGCAACTGCTCATTTGCAAGGGGTAAGGGAGGATTTTAGATTAGCTGACAAGCAGCACAGAAGTGAATGGAGTCCACCTTACCGGGACCTCTGACGTTGACATCCATACAGTCTGCATCGATTTCCCCCTGCGGGGGAGTAGGGGCCATGGAGGATATGCGCAGGTCAGCGGCATCCAGGTGCTGCTGGGTCCACTGCCTGTGATCCGTCTGATCATCCGTGTCAGGCAGCATCGCCTGCTCCTCGAACTGAGGAAGGACAGCGGGAAGTGAGCACCGAGCAAAGCACACAAGTCAGGGTGGGAGGAGGGGGCTGAGCTCTAACATGGGAAGCTCTGCAAGTCTCAAAGGTGCGTTTGTCACACGCAGGTTTGCAAAGGAGCTGGCAATAGCGATACGTAGCAGAGACTGGGCCCCCGAGGGTCCCTCTGCTCTGCTGCTTTCCGCAGCGCTCTGCTCCATCCGTGACAAAACCCAGCGAGTGACTACTTGCAGCACAGAGAGGGAATGTGGCAGTGAGCTTACCCTGAACTTCTTGGTGTCCAAGGTCTCCTCGTCACCCCACTCATTTTGGTTGTCATCCATCAGCGTGCCATCTGAAGCATTTTTGAGGGGTCTTTAAAAATAAAACCATACAAAAAAATTAGTTCCTCTGCGGGAACTAGTCTGTGATGGACTCTGCTTATCTACATGCACAAACTGAAAGAAGAATCAGCCAGGCAATTTCCAGGAGGTTCCCCTCAGGTTGCCCTTCAGTTTTTTACCAAGTGCAAACGAACCACGAAGCATTTAAAAACCTCCTCCAGATGGGAACACTGCTTTCCCCATGCAGAACTTTAAGAAACCTGATTTTTCTCCTCCCCGCTATGCCAATGTGATGCACTAGAGAACAAAACTCCGATGGGTTCTTTCAGAAGAGCCCCGAGCAGCCCCGCTGTGCTGTGTTTAACGGGTTAGCAAGCAAATTACTCACTTCAGTCCAACAGAATCCTCCCCAAGTGGTTCTCGTCGCTTCTTCTTGCTCGACTCTGTCACTTTGAAGCCCTCTGGGAACCAAAGCTGCCCATGCTCCCTGCGCCGCTTACGAGACACCAGTACTCCCACTCCAATGAAAGCAAGCAAGACCAGCGCAGCCACCACCACATACATAGGATACAGCTGGGAGTTCTTCGTGGGCTCAGCTGTTTCACCTACAAAACAGTGGGGCACAAAGAGATGCTGAGACATTAAGCTGCATAGCAAACCAGTGACAGAGTGGAAATGAAGGAAAATTAGTTAATAGAGGTACCTAAGTCTGATCTCAATCAGCCCCCCCAAAATAAGGTCATTTTATACGCTATTAATCAGAATTGCAAACTATTGGCAAATTCTCGGCTGCACAAGCCAGCCTGCATCAGGAGACAGCTTCACTTTTTTCTCCTTTAAGGAAAAGGATTAGCAAACTTCAAATCATTGCGCTTGCATTGAGCTGTTAAGACAAAAGGATTTACGGGGGATTTTCAAGATACAAACTTCAACTCCTTGCATGTCACTGATTGATTGGAGCTGGTTGGGTTTTCTTTTTCTTTTTTTTTTAGTAACTTTCATAGTGATAATGATTTTGAAATAAATCTGGAATAAGCAAAAATAATAAACTGTTTTTGCAATTTTTTTAAGAACAGGCTTAAAGCAAAAAAAAAAAAAGAGGCAAGGTTATTAAAACCAGACCATGCTCAAATGCAGCCAGCTGACAGATAACTAAACATGGATAAGGCTGGGAAATTTTGGCTGTCTCTCCTCCCCAGCCAACCAGCCGTACTTACTTTTAACGGCTTCTATTTTATAGGGTATGTTCAGGTTGCCAAGGGAGGCCAAGGCACCCAGGAACGCTGCCACATCGGTTGCACTCTGGAAGCACTGGGAAGATGACTGGATGCACTGGCGGTTATCAATTTCCAAGTAGACGATGGATCTGTGCGAGAGAAGAGTCAATGAGAAACATGGAGCAATGACCACTGAGAAGAGAGATGAGCCCTGTCTCCCTTCCCTCCTTAACCCCCCATCAGTGGGAATGAGAAAGTGGGAACCCATCTCGTTGCTTCCCTGTGGCCCAAGCCCTGCAGCTCATGCTCATGGTCTACTGGATTTGCCTCAACGGATTCTGTGAACTCTAGCTCCTTATCTACAGGAATGGAAGGGAGTCTCTGCTTCACAATGTTTTAAAATTACTCAGACACTACAGTATCTTAAATAATGCTGTTTGGGAGCCTTCAGATCTTTTCATATCAGTTTCGCTGCTCTAACTCCTCTGCTTTCAGCGGCTTTTGATTGAGCCCACAGAGAGGGAGAAGGTTAGATCTATATGTTTATACAGAAGATCTCCAAACACAGTTTGCAGTAATTGAGTTTTACAACAAAGCTCTAGAAAGCATTTCCCAGGGAGAAACTGAGGCTTAACTTAATGACTTCCTGAAGTCAGACAGTCGGTCAGGCCAGCCTCTGCTTCCACGTCCCACCCAGCCCAGCCCTGGCTCCCAACAATACACAGGACTCCTTCAATCGTGAGAGTCGGCGCAGCATTGTATCAGGGATTCCTGAGCGATCACTCGCTTTTCCCGCATGAGAGCAAAATCCGGTTTCTATTCACACAGAAAGCAACGTCTAAATACAATTATCTGGCCTACATCCTTCCCTTTATAGTGTGTTACTATTATCAACAAAGAGAACAAATGCTGCTCCGTGAAAAAGAAACCCATCGGTCCCCCTTACCCTCTGATGTCCATCTGATCAAGCTCTCTCTTCTGCCTTCTGCCAGCCCTGGAGTAGAGGCTGCTCTTTACTTTGTTGATGACAGCACTAGACATATCTGACCAGTCCTCTGTTGACCTCTTGATGTAATGCTTTTTCAGCTCCTCCTCATTGCCGTAGTACGGAAAGATCATATACTCTCCCTTGGGGTTCTTCTTGAAGACCACGTTGGTGTGCAGCACGCGGCTCAGCTCCCGCAGGAAGTTGAAAGAGTTGTTCTTCAGGTTCTCCGGAGTGATCAGGACCACCACCACCAGCGTGCCATCTGCAAGCTTCTCCGGCATGTTGTTTGCACAGTCCAGACCATCCCATTCGCACTCAAAATTATTGCAGCCCTGGTCACAGTGACCATCCGAGAAGTGATCTTTGCAGTACTGATCATACAGAGGGCTGGGCAGAAGAAAAAGAAAGGCAGAAGAATGAGTTAGACCAAGTGCTGCACACATTACTTATCTGCTGAGAAAAGCAGCAGTGGTCCACAAGGACCTCTCTTTTGTGTAAATGCTCTTCATCCTGATAGACGCTAAGCCAGTTTACACAGAAGGCAACTGTTTCATGCAGCACTGTGAGGCGTTCACCTCTGCAGGTGAAAGATAGCAGCTGTTAAATTGTAAGTTGCAATTCAGATGCCACAAAAAGGGACAAATTACTGTGACAGAGAGAAGACACGGGAACACAGAATAGTTACTCAGATCAGTGTTTGTCCAGGAATCTGGGATTAAGTCCCTGCTGTTGCCAAAGACAATGGTTGGTAAATGCCTGGATGTTAACATCATCATGTTTTCTGGCTGCTCTTCCATCTGGGGTCTCCCTACACTGAAACTCACTGTGCTACTACTGTGAGTCAGAGAATTCACTTCTATGGCATGATACAGGCAGGGACAGGGAAGGCATCTGGAATGAACCAAACCCAGAGAGCTTCCAAGTGTATATAAACTCAGTAAGACCACAGGGAAGTGTGGTTGCTTGAATTGCAGCCCCATAGGCAGCAGAACAGAATATAGAGAGTGAACAACAGGTCTGCACTTAGGAGCTTCAGCAGATGCCACCAGAAAATACCCCAGACGATCAGAAAAGAGGTCATGGCTTTAAAACAAGAGGGTTAATGAGCAAGTCACTTACTTGCACTGCCCTTCGTATTTCTGGCAGTCAAATCCATCGTACAGGCAGCCAGCGTTATTGCACTGAGCGTCGCACTTGCCATCGTTGAAGTACTTCCAGCACTGCAGAGACTGGGAGCAGTTCTTCCAGGGGTCGTTGAAATTGAGGGAGCAGTCGCCCCCATCCCAGCCACAGGCATGGTTGTTGCATTTCCCGTCGCAGATCTTGTTGCCAGCATACCCCGCACAAACTGCAATCTCGCACTTCTCCTCAATTTTGGGTGGGATGATATCCTGCCCGATCCCACCTTGGAAATCGAAGTCGAGGATGTGGCAGTTGAGGCCATTGAAGTTGGCAGGGCAGTTGCACCGGTAGTAGGGGGAGGCATCGCTGAAGAACTCGCAGGTGCCCCCGTTGTAGCAGGGGTTGGATGTGCAGGGGCTGCTGGCCGGGTATTGGCACTCGGGCCCCGTGAAGGCCGGCGTGCACATGCACTTGGAGCTCTTGTGGATGGAGATGCAGGTGCCACCGTTCAGGCAGTGCAGGTTCCCACAGGTGCGGGAGTCATTCTCGCAGGTGGCACCCACGAAGCCCTGGGGAGGTGACAGCAAGGAGGGAGTCAGAATCACTGACACTGTCCTGTGAGCAGCCTAACAGACGTGTGTGTTCTGGGAAACTCGGCACAAACCCAGTGAATCAGGGCATGGCTCTGGCGCATCCTCTGAAACTACTGATGGGTAAGAATAACCTAGAACGTAAACCCCGTTAGAGCATCCCCCTTAAAATGAAGGGAGCTCTTCTCCATAGCTGCCGGCTCCCCCTTTCTGTGGTGCAAAGAATGGTCAACCAGGCAAGAGCCTGTCCTACAGAGCTGTGCGTCATACCTGCAGGGCTGAGCCACCTCCTTCTCCCTGGCCCTAACCCAGTCTTCTTGCAGGTGAGAGGGTATGCATATACGGATAGACCTGCCTCCAGCGAGCAGCCACAGCAAAGCACCTTCCCCTCCACGCTTACCCTTGGCTATCCCAGCCAGGGAAGCCTCAGGGGCTAAACAGGCCCCTTGACTGCCCCTCTGTGCAAGGGACTGACTTGCAGGGCCTGTGCGACACCCCGTGCTCAGAGCTGGAGAGGAGCAGGTACCTACCGGGGGGCATTTGCAGATGAAGCCACGGCCGGTGTTGCTAGCAACCGCACATGTTCCACCATTCCTGCAGGGTTTGCCTTTACAGCCGTCCACCACGGTGTCGCAGCGACGGCCTGCCGAGGGAGAGGAGCATGTCAGGAGCAGATGAAGGCGTGCAAGACACTTGGGGTGGCTGGGGGCTGCAGGGCTGGGCGCTGGGAGTGGGGGGAATGCAGCGCTCACCTGCATAGCCAGGTCGGCACTCGCATTTGTAGTCATTGACCCGCTGCACGCAGTTCTGGGTGCCGCGGGCGTCGCAGGGGTTGGACAGGCACTCGTTGACGTCTCCCTCGCAGCGCTCCCCTACAAAGCCAGGGGGGCAGATGCAGCTGTAGCCACCTACCCGATCCGTGCACTTGCCATTGTTAAAGCACTTGGGCCCCAGGGTGACAGGATCAAAGAAAGGGCTGCAGTCATCCACATTGATCTCACAGTGCACCCCTAGAGAAATGGGGGAACAACCCACACAGCTCATCAAACAGTATCGGGGTGCCCGGTGGTCACTTGTGTGAACCTTCCCTGCGAAGGGGCTGAGCCTGGCCAATTCAATGGCAGTCTGAGCCGCCGCGCTGGCAGGAGGCACGCAGCACCACGCAGCTCACGTCCAAGGTTGCGTGGCCTTGATGGCTAAGCTTGCAGGCAAACACAATCCTCTACCGTTGCATTTGCTTCAGCTAGCCCAAGCAGCTAATGAGCAGATACTGAGGATATCTGCACTCAGCCCACTAATGCCCCAGCCTGGGGAATTAATTTACCTTGCGTTCCTCTGGGGCAGGAGCATTTGTAGGTATTGATGAGATCGATGCAGGTTCCTCCATTCTGGCATGGGTGGGACAAACACTCATTGATCTCCTCTGAGCAGTTAACTCCATGATAACCAGCCACACACTACAAGGAGGGAAGCGGGGAACTATCAGAGAGGTTCACTCAATTCCCACTTGGCTGCAGGAGCACAGCCAGCACCCCAGCCTTCAACTCGGTAAAGGGGCACTGAGCCAGCCTGAAGCTGGGGCAGCTCCTTGGGCAGCAGAAAGGCAGTAACTGGTGCTTTCTCCCTGTACATCTCTGCCCCCCACAGCACTCACCTCGCAGGAGTAGCCTCCCAGGTAGTCTGTGCAAGTGGCTCCGTTCTGGCAGGGGTTAGGGGAGCACTCGTCCACCTGCTCCTCGCAGTAGCTGCCGGTGTAGCCGGCCTGGCAGCGGCAGAAGTGAGTGTTGCCGGTGTCCACACAGAGCCCCGAATTCCTGCAGAGATGTGCTACATCGATACCTGCCGGGGAGAGCAGAGTGAGACACGGGGGCCTCGGTGACACCCACGCACCACAGGGCCACATCCTGGCCACCACGCATCCCACTGGGGATCGCAGCCAGGACTGCAGCCTTGGGGGGTGCACGTTACAGCAATCCTTGAGATCGCTCTGGTTGTGCCAAAGATCCCCACCAAGAGAACTGAGCATGTCCCTGCTCAGAGCCCAGCACGGGGGCACCTGAGGACACCTCCCTGGCCCTGTGAGGCCGTACACATGGCAGGGACTGACCTTGCTGCTTAGCAGCCACCTCGCAGGAGACACTGGGGACATCGCAGTAGAGCCCTGTCCATCCACTGTTGCACTCGCAGCGGTACAGGTTGTTGGTCTGCCAGCACTTGCCTCCGTTTTTGCAGGGGGAGGAGTCGCACCAACGCACCAGGTTCTAGGGGGAGCAGAGCGAGGGATGGGGGTCAGGACCCAGCAGGGCTTCTGCAGGAGCGGAGGCTGCAGTGACGCCCCAAATCCCCACAGCCAGCATGCACGGACAGGCGCTGGGGTCAGCAGCCAACAGCCCAAGGCTCCTCTACCTGGCAGTTGAGCCCGGTGTATCCCTGGGGACAAGTGCACTTGTATGTCCCATAGCTGTCCTGACATGTGCCCCCATTCAGGCACGGCTTGGAGTCGCACTCATTAATGTCATGCTCGCAGTAGCTGCCCGTGAAGCCGGGCGGACAGACGCAGGTGAACGTGTTGATGCCATCCACGCAGGTCCCACCATTGAAGCAGGAGCTGGGAACACAGACATCACATCCCAGTGAGTCACCGCCGGTTGCGCTCGACGCCAAAGCCCCCACAAACTGGCCCAGGGCTACAGCCCTGACAAAGGCTGCACCCACGGCAGGAGCCGCGCGGGGCTGTACCTCTCTGTGCAGTCAGGTGTGTTGTTCTCGCAGTGGATGCCGCTGAAGCCGGAGGGGCAGGTGCAGGTGTAGCTGTTGACGCAGTCGGTGCAGTTGGCACCATTCTTGCAGGGGTTGCTGGCACACTCGTTGATGTCCTCCTCACACTTGGGCCCACGGAAACCAGCCAGGCACTCGCAGAAGAATGTGCCGACGCCATCGGAGCAGGAGCCACCATTATGGCATGGATCTGGAGAGGAGGGACGTGCATGTGAAGATGCAACGGGTCGAGCCCTGGTGCAGTAGCCCTGCCCAGGAGCTGCCGCACAGCTCTGTCCCGGCACATGTCCCCTGGCCGCACGGAGGGATGGGACAGAGCCCGTGGACCAGGCAGAGGCTGGGCCAGCTGCACTGGGGGACTGGGCACAAGGAGGGCACATGGGACACACTTGCTCACTGCCCGCACATCACTCTTTCCCACCAGCCTCCTTCCTGCCAGCTCTCATCTGGCCTTGGACTGATGCAGCTCAACCGGGACGTGCTTGAGATGGCCTAAAAGCCCAAGCCGGGCTTGGCAGCATGGCCCAGGCCAAAGCAGGGAAGGAAGATCCCAGCCCCAGGAAGGGCAATGAAGCTGAGGGCTGGGGGCTAGGCTGAGCGCGGTCCACAGAGCGATCCCTGCTCTTACTGGGCTTGCAGTCGTCGATGTCGGTGTCACAGTTGCGGCCGGTGAAGCCGGTTCTGCAGGCGCAGCGGTAGCTCCCGTTGGTGTTCTGGCACGTGGCCCCATTGCGGCAGGGGCTCTTCACACACTCGTTGATGTCAATCTCGCAGGTCTGACCTGCGGGACAGAGTGGGACAGGGACCACGTGGGTTGGAGGTGCTGGCGAAAGCCCTGGGGATGACGATGATGTCTTGGGCACCGCTCACACCAGGGTGGGAGCCCTCACAGCCAACTGCCCTCACCAAGGGGTGCGGGCGATGGCTGCATCCCATCCACCCTGCTGAGCTGTGGGGCAGGTCAGGACCCTCCCCGAGGCCGGGCACTGTGCAGAGCTGCTCCTGTCTGGCAGGGCAAGCAGGCAGCCACCTGCCCGCTGCTTCCCGGCCACACTCCCTCCCCTTTCTTCCACCCCCCGAGCAGCCGAGGAGTGCGGGGTGTGCTGAACCCCCCAGATGGGCCATGCCCCTACCTTGCCAGCCAGAGGGGCAACTGCAGGAGAAGCTCTCATAGTCTTCCGACTCCCGGCACTCGCCACCGTTCTTGCAGGGGCCGCCAGCACATGGGGCCAGCACGTCCTCGCAGGTGGCTCCTGCACAGGCACAAGCACCCACTGACACCTGGTCTGAAACGATGGGTGGCCCAAGACCCCGCTGCCCCTGTCCTGGGCTGCTGCCAGCCCTGGGGTAGGCTCTGGGCTTCCCCACCGCCCCAGGGCAGCCCAGCTGGGGCTGTCTCCTCCAGCCCTGGTCCCCCGTGACCCTGGGACCCCCACGAATCCTTTAAACCCTGGCAATCTGGGCTGCATTAAAGCGCTGCACACTTCCTTTGGCAGGGAAGCGCCACTCGGGGTGTCTTTCCTCCCTTGCACTCCCCACCCCCACCCCCCCAGCCGCTTTTCCTGTTTACATCCAGCCAAGGGACACATTCCCTCCGAACCCTTATCTTCCCTGTCAGCCAGTATCTCCCGAGCTGGCCTTTGCTATTTTCCAGAGCCTTCCCCTCCCTGCCTGCCCCGTCCCCATCCCCCCCCCCAGAGGTTTCTACGGCCACTGCCGAGGGCAGGAAACAGCTCACGGCTTCCTGCAATTGTGCACCGGCTGCCGCTCTGCGCGAGCGGAAGCAGGAGGCCGGCAAACAGGAATTGGCTCAGCAGAATCCCCCAGCCCCTCGGCCTCGGCTCGCTTTTTCCAGCGCAAGCATCGTGGCAGGAGAATGGGGCCATCGGCGGCGCCGACCCCCCGGGGCGGTGGGGTGTGAGTGGGGCGGCCGCCTGGTGCTGCCGCCTTGGGTGCAGGCTGCGGCCGAGCCACCGCCTCGGTGCCCTCCAGGAGGAGGAGGAGGAGGAGGAGGAGGAGGAGGAGGAGGAGGAGGTGGGGGAAGGGAGGAAGCTCTGGCTGGCCGCTTCCCAAAGCTCCTCCAAATTTCCTCCAGCTGCGCGGAGGCACGGGGAGGTGGAGCTATGGCCGTGGGCAGCCCCATGGCAGAACAGTGCGAGGGAAGCCTCTGCGCTTGGTGCTGGCTCGTCCTACGTGCAGAGGGACCGATTTGCTGTCACATACCCTAAGTGGCAGCCCCGCAAAGCCCCAGCGAGGGCCTGGGGGGCATGGGGCGCTCTCCCTCACCTGTGTAGGGCAGGAGGCAGTTGCAGGTGTAGCCGGCGACGTCGTCGATGCATGTGCCCTGGTTCAGGCAGGGGTTGGAAGCGCATTCGTTGATATTGGTCTGGCAGTTGGGTCCTGTGTTAAGAAAAACGGATAAAAGTGGCTGTGATGGAGGTGTGCAGGTGGGATCGGGCTGAATGTACAGTGGGGACGTGGTGACAGTGGCAATGGCCCACCCATTGCCCTGGAAGAGCCTCCTGCTCTCAGCTCCAGCCATGGGTGCCCACACTCTGCTGAAGGTCCCCAGGCTGGCTGCACTGCCACATCTCCCAACCAGACCTGGGGTCTCTGCCATCCCCACAACGAAGCCTCCAGCCCATCTAGCATCATGGGGACACCCACCCACAGCTCCCACCCAGGCCCCAGCATGGTGGGGACAGAGCAGTGTCCCTGGCTGCACCCTTACCGCTGAAGCCCTCCCTGCAGGTGCAGATGTAGCCACTGGTCATGTCCTTGCAGGTGCCACCGTTCATGCAGGGATTGGATTCACACTCGTTATTGTTAATGTCACAGTTTGTCCCACTCCAGCCTGGGTCGCAGTCACACCTGTAGCTTTGGGGAAAAATTGGGGCATAAAGCACAGGATCTGGTCCAACCTAGCCCTCCTGGCTACTCCAGCCATCATTTACCCAGCAAACCGCAGCTCCTAATCGTGCCCCTGCAGGGAAACAACCCCTGGCACTAGCACAGAGCACGGATGAGCACTGGCACAGGGGACGGCTGCTTGCCCTGCCTCTAACCCGGACTTTGCTGGGTGGGCTTTTGGTCCCAGCAGCTCCCCAGCAGCCCCCGCACCCTCAGCCTACCCGTTCAACCCGTCATGGCATTTCCCGTGGATGCAGGGGTTGCTGTTGCACTCATTCACTTCGGACAGGCACTTGGGGTCGTGGAAGCCCTCGGGGCAGAGGCAGGTGAAGCTGTTGATGCCATCTTTGCACGTGCCCCCGTTGTGGCAAGGGTTGCTGGAGCACTCGTCGATGTTGATGTTGCACATATGACCTGGAAAAGCCGGGGGGTGAGGAAACGTTAACCCATAGGATGCACGGCACAGTGGGCGCACGCCACCTCCCAGAGGGCACCCACTGGGCAGGTTCCCCTCCAGCCACCCCAGGAACGGCTGCCGGAGGCTCGAATCTCTAGGCACACGTGTGCCGGCCGCATAGGAGCCGGCTGCCCTCCGGGTAGGGTGACATCACATCCCTGCATCGCCCACCTGGCTTAATTAAATGTGACTGGGAAGAGGCTGTGCCCTGGGCTCGTTTGGTCTGGGAGGGAATAACAAAGGGAGCCGGTTTCAGCCTGTAACCCTACCTGCTGCAGCCGACAAAGCCAGGCTTTATTGTGGCTCCCGGCGGGCAGAAGGACAAGGGGCTGCGTGAATGGGGAGAGGTGGGGGCTGGTCCCATCAACGCCCTCCGCCATTTCCAGCAGCGATCAAACAAACCAGTCGGACAAGGCGGCAACCTGATACCCATGGGAGTGGGCGCAGCGGGAGTCGAATTCACAGCACCAGACACCCCTTTGATTTCAGCCTGAGCCGGGGTCACCCTCCTGAATAAGCAGGAGCACTGGAGGGTGCAAAACCTCCAGCAAGTGGGATGGCAGCATCTCCCCTCCTCGCTGCACCCTTGCTCCAGCTGTGTGGGGCACCGCCAGCTGTAGGCACCCCTGCACCGCCCGTGGGCATGGGGGACATCCCAGGGCTTCCCAGCGTGAGGCTGGATCCGGACCAGGTCCCCACGGTGCTGTGGTGGCCGCCATGCCCTGCTCTCACCTGTGTACCCTGTCTCGCAGGTGCACTCGTAGCCGTTGATCTTGTCGATGCACTTGCCGTAGTCGCAGGGGCTGCTGGCACAGTCATCCAGGTTGATCTCGCAGTTGGGCCCTGAGGAAGAGAGCGGTGCCGTCAGGGGGTCCTCGGCCCCGCCGACGAGGCAAAACGAAGCCCGCCGGCGCTGACTGCTGCCGCCGGCTCCACAACAAAGCAGCTCCCCGGCTGCCGGCTGGGGTGCGGTTCCTGCCAGAGCCAGGCACCAAACTGGGAGAACTCGCCCTCACCGAAGACACCCCAGGCTGGCCCCGGCACCAGGGCGGCTGATGGCTGCGGCCCAGGGCCAACCCGCCTGGGAACGGGGATGGGAGCGGGGTGCTGCGCCGGCACAGCCGACCTGTGTGGAGCTGCCGGAGGGTCCCTCCTGCTCACCCGTGGTCCCTTTGAGGCAGAGGCAGTTGTAGGCGTTGTTCCTATCCTGGCAGGTCCCCCCATTTTTGCAGGGCTGGCTCTGGCACTCGTTGATGTTGATATCGCAGCGGTGGCCCGTGTAGCCAGGCTGGCAGAGGCAGGTGAAGGAAGCGATGCTGTCCTTGCAGGTCCCATAGTGGCACGGGTCGGGGTCGCACTCGTCGATGTCGATCTCGCAGTGAGCGCCCGAGAAACCTGCCGCCAACGGGAGGGACACGGGGTGAGGATGGGGGAATGCGGGGTCAGGACAGGGGACACTCCTTCCCACCCTGGCCAGGTGTGAGGCAGTCCAGTGGGGTGGCTTGACCTGCCCACCTGCCCTGCCGCGAGCTCCGGGACCCCCAGGAGCGGGGCGCAGGCAAGGGAGCACCCTGGCATGCCGGCGGCGGGGCTGGTCAGACCCCCGCTTGCGGGCTTTGTCCCGGGGTGCACAATGACCTGCATTAAGCCGCCTCAGCTCAGGAGCGGGGCCCCGCGCTCGCCCGCGGCTCGTCCCGGAGCGTGCGGGGGGGCCGGCCGTAGGCACCCCTGAATAATAACCCCCCCGGCAGATCCTATTCTCCTGGCCAGCTCCCTCCCCGCCGAGTTTGGGGGTGGAGAGCCGAGGACAAAGTACAGCTTTGAGCAGACCCCGCCAAGCCCACATAGCAGCTTTTCATCGGGGCTTGGCATTAGCAAGACACTAATTAGAGGCCATTCAGCTGGAAGATTTCTGGCGGGAGCTGCTCCACAAAAGAGCCACTGTTTGCCACCAGGGCTCAAGTCATCATTTTGTGCAACCGCTCCTTGGGTTTCGGTCGGTGAGCCCCCGCAGCCCTGCACCTTGCGTCCCCATAGAGGCAGCTTTATTCCTTCCTTCCTGCCTTCCCCCTCGCTGCCGCCCGCCGCCGAGGCGGGGAGCACGGTGGGACGGCTGCTGCGGGGCCACACCTAATGAGCACTGGGCTCGTTATGCCCAGCTCCGGGCCTGGCGGGCAGCAGGGCTCGACTCTCTGCCAACGCCTGGGAAAGGGACAGTCCTGCCCTACGGGAGTCACATCAGCAGGGACTGACCCCGCTGCCGGGGGGTTCGGAGGCACCCCCAAGGCAGGTGCTTGGGGAGGTGGACGCTTGTTAATCATTCAGCAACATGGTTTTATGGCACATCAGGGGGCAGGAGGTGGGTTGCTCCTGCCCGGCGGGGCAGGACACCCGGAGCCCCCCGGGACGTGGGGAACCCTCACCTTCAGTGCACTCGCAGCTGTAGGTGTTGGGGCCGTCCACACACTTGGCGCCATTCTTGCAGGGGGTGCTGGCACACTCGTCGATGTCGAACTGGCACAGGTGCCCGTTGAAGCCTGGAACGGAGAGAGAAGTCACGTCCCTGTGCAGTGCCTGGACCCGCCAGCCTCCCCCCGCCGCCGGGCAGATCCCACCGGGCCCCCCGCGTCCTGGCCGGGGCGCCGGGTTTCCATGGGGATGGCTGCTGGGGGCCCTGAATGCGGGGCTGCGACCCGCCATTGAGAGCATCTTATTTACATCTCTAGAGGAGCAAAGTCTCTGAACTTCAAAACCTCCTTTCACAGATTAACCGTCTCCCCATTCTCCGCTCCACCCCGTGACTTTGACACCGCATTCAAAGCCGCTGGTGCGGCCCCCCCGGCCCCCGGCTCTCCTTCCCAAAGAGGGGCCTTTTCAAGTGCAAAGCCGTGGGGTTTAATCCTCCTTCCCCTCTCCCATGGGCCGGACCCAGAGCAGCATCGCCTGCGTGGGGCTCAGCTCCTCACTGCAATGGGGGAACCCCCCACCAAAAGCACCGAGAGGTGCTTGGCCCCCTCTTCCCATTTTGGGGGGCTCTGAAATTTAAGGAGCCCATTTTTGGCTCCTTCCCGGCTCAAGCCGGGATGCATCACGGCTTTGTTTCCACCGCGACGGCAGTGGGACGGACGCCGCGTACCAGTGGGGCACTCGCAGTGGAACTCGTTGATCTTGTCAAGGCAGTTGCCGTTGTGCAGGCAGGGGCTGCTGGCGCACTCGTCCGTGTTGATCTCACAGTAAACCCCCTCATAACCTGTGGAAAGACCCAGCGCGCCGTCAGCGCCGCAGCACGGAGCCGGCACAACGCACAGGACAGGCAGGTTATGCCAGGGCACATTTGGTCCCCCCGTCTTTACAAAGGCAGCCCAGAAGCTGTGCTACAGGCGGTGGGACCTGATGCACAAGGTGCTCCACGGTTGTCCACCCCCGATCTCCCTGCCCTTGGCTTGATCCAAGGCAGCAAGGTTGCCAAGAGGTGATGGTGCTGATGGTGCCCAACTCTCACTTCCCGTCGCCCCGCCGGAGATGGCGCAATCTTTACCAAGCTCTTTTTTTCCAGTGCTGTCCCCAGGCACACACACCTCCCGTGGCCCCTCACCCAAACCAACACCAAGCTGAAGCTCAGGGGCACTCGGAGCCCTCCCGCTGCCCACACCCAGCACCAGGGCAGGGGTCCGCAGGGCTGCCCACCCACCGGGCATGCAGATGCACTGGAACTCCCCAATCTGGTCCAGGCAGGTGGCATCGTTCTGGCAGGGGTTGGAGAGGCACTCGTTGACGTCGATCTCGCAGCGAGGACCCGAGTAGCCCTGCAGGCACTGGCACTGGAAGGACCCCTGGGTGTTGATGCATTTCCCTGCGTGCTCACAAGGGTTGGCTCCTGCAACACACAAGCGCAGCTCACAGGACATGCTCCTGGCTGCACCAGCGCTTTCCCCAGCTGCTCCTCCGCCACGCGCGTGAGCTCAGCCCCAGCGCTCACCCAGCGAGCACTCGTCCACGTCCTGGTTGCAGGCTGGCCCCATGTACCCCGAAGGACACGTGCAGATGGCTTTGCCATTGACGGGGTTGGTGTCGCAGTTGGAGCCCTCGTTGCAGGGGTTGCTGATGCAGGCGTCATCGAGGTGGCACAGCAAACCTGTGCAGCAATAGGCAGGTGCATGTCAAGGGTGATGGGTGCGTAAGTTATCATGCACCAAGACCTCAGCTAGGAGGCAGGGGACGTGCAGGGAGCTGCCACCCTGCACCGCAAGCAGGGGGCAAGGTGGGACAGGGCCTCACCTGTGCGGCCGTGGGGGCACTCGCAGTAGAAGGAGGCTACCCGGTCGTGGCAGGTGGCCCCGTGGAAGCAGGCAGCCATGGCACAGTCGTCGATGTTCTCACTGCAGTCCTCGCCTGTCCAGCCATTGACACAGACGCAGTTGTAGCCACCGTGGTTGTTGTGGCAGGTGCCCCCATTCTGGCAGGCATTGGGCATCAGCTGGCACTCATCCACGTCCTCGGTGCAGTACTGGCCTGCCAGGGGACAGGGCACTTGCATGAAGCTGGGGCTGCCCAGCTCCCGCAGGCTCCACGAGCATCGCTACAAAGCAGGATGGCTCTCCCCACCTGGACCCCGGCATGTCCCGGGGCAGGATCTGTCCTCCCAGCCCAGCCCCATGCCTCCCTTGCTGTCGGCAGCGGCATTACCTGTCCACTCGGGCGGGCACTGGCAGTTGTAGGTGTTGACGCCGTCCACGCAGGTGCCACCATTCTTGCAGTTGTTGCCTGGACAGTCATTGATGTTCTCCTCACAGTTCTGGCCCGTGAACCCTGCGCAGAGATGTCTGCCATGATGGCGACTGACCAACCAGCCGCGCCACTGCCTCAGACTCCTGCCACCCCGCCGCCGATGGCAGGTTGCTTGTTATCGGGTGCCGAACGTGCGCCAGGTGCTCCCAGCCCAGCCGCCCGGTTTCACCCCTAGCCCCGTTCCACCTCTGCCGGGGCTTTGGTTCTGCCGCGCAGGTTTCCTGGCCAGGGTGCCATAGCCAGAGCCTGGCGGCAGCTTCCTCCACACAGTGCAGACGGGACATCCCTGGCGCAGTGCTCGCCTGCCAAAGCCCCCAGCTCTGAAGACGCTCGCCCCGAGCGGCAGAGGATCCGGCTCCACAGCAAGCCAGGATGAACCAGGGCTGCTCCCACAAAGGCTTGCGGCACCCGGTGCTGAATCACCGGCTTTTAATTTCACATGTAAAGAGCCTCAGCAGCAGCGCATCCCCCGGAGGGAGATCCAGGTCCCTGGCAGGGTGAACCACCGCCCCACGCAGCACTCCGCTAATCCCAGCCCACCTCTCGCGCGGTGAGCCCGGCTGCTCACGCTTCTCTTATCACCTCCACCTAATAGCGTGGCATGCATGGAAACCGCGCTGCCCCTGGCCTCTCCCCATGGCGTCTGCAGCAGAAATCAAGTGGCCCGGCCCTTCTCGGAGCATCTGCCAAGCCATCCCATCCTCCTCCAACTGCCACTTGGGTTAAGAGGTGCATTTACTGTAAGACCCCTAAAGCCCCCAACCCAGCCGCTGTCCGGCATCAGCCTTCGCAGCCCGCCCAGGCGCTCGGGGTCCGGATGGCAATGCCAGCCTGCGGCAGCTCCCCGCAGTGCCGGCACGCACCTGCAGCTCCCCCGAACTCCCCAAGGCGTTCTGTAGGTCCAGACCAGGCAGCTCCCCCCCACAGGCAGATCACTATGTCACCTCTGCCTCTGCGGGAAGGGACCGGGTGCCCAGGCTCATCGTCTGTGGGACCCCCAGACCCTGGCCCAGCTGGGGGTTTTCCCCTCGCTCTCTCCGAAGGGCCATGTTTTCCTCTCCCCCATAGCCTCAGCCCCATCACACGGGCGCAGCGACAGCTATTTATGATTGCTGGTAGGAGTCCAAAGCAGATAACTTTGATTTGTGCCTCATTTTTAAGCAGCTGGGCTGAGACTGAACAGCAACAACTGGCAATGTCCTAGATACCAGGATTAACTCATTTTGAACCATCCGAATGAGTAATTAGTACTGCAATTACGTTAAACTCAGGGTTACATTCTACAGCGATGGCATGATAAAACAGCCGAGATTAGTTTAACATGAAGAAACTCCGTATGGCCAGGCCTCTCCAGGAATGAAAAGGGGACATTGTTTCAGGTCTGCTGCGCTGCATACCAGCGTATCAATCACCCTCTTATCATGAGAAACAGCCCCCCCCCGGTCCCTCCTGCCTCCGCCTGAAGCTGATGCAGCTCCCGCAACAAGCCATGCCGGGTGGTGAAGGTGTCGAGGGACCTCCCTCCCCGTCCCCTCGGAGCAGGGGCCGTGCCGTGCCACCCCGGCGGGAGGCGAACCAGCTCGTGCAGCATGCAAATCTCCTGGAAGCGGCCCACGAAGCCGCAGCTGGGTGTGAAAGCACCGATCCCCACCCCCCCACCCCCCAC
>JAVKLA010000052.1:17372531-17393937 GCA_034782735.1 Sagittarius serpentarius | reverse complement strand
CGATCCCCCCCCCCCCACCCCCCCCCCCCCCCCGCAGCAGGGATGCTCCCCCAGGGCCATACCTCACCCCGACGTGCCCGACGCTTGGGCTGCTCTGGGGAAAGTGCCTCGTCAGCAGAACGGCAGGGCAGGGCCAGCGCCGCTCCTCCTGCCCCCTCCACCTACCCGTCCCTGTGGCAATGCCGCTCTGCCCGGCCAGGGCTCGGAGCTGCTCCCGCAGAGCATCGCCCCTGGGAGCTCCCGGCCGCACTGGCTCATCCCAGAAGGAAAGGCTTCCTTCCCCGGCAGTGCTCGCCCAGTCAGCCCCGACGCCTCACCGCCCCTAAGGACAAGAGCTTTGCTGCAGCCTGGGTGAGCAGGCGTGGAGGGGAAGCAGGAAATCCTGCAGGGCCCTGCGTATTTTGGATGGTTAATGAGTCTCCTGAGTTATGGCAGCCAAAAGCTCTGGGAAGAGGATTGAACCTCTGAGCCCATGTCAGAGATCAAGATGAGATCCCCCCATGCTGCCCCACGCGGATCGCGCGTCTTCCCCCGGCACGGAGCTGGGATGCCAGCAGGATGCGGGTATGTCTGTGCCGGCTGGGAGATCCCATCCCCACCCCGATGCCACGTCCCCAGTGGCGGTGGGGCAGGAGCTACAGGGGAGGGAGGCTGGAGTCCCCTGGGGTAATGCCAAGCACTGCCCAGGGCGCGGAGCAGAGAAGCCGCCTATCCCCATCCTGCCCCAGCCCCTGCGGGGCTATGGGCAACCAGAGGAGATCAAAGCGATCCCACGAGAGCCTTCTCAGGCAGCTTAGCACTGCCCACAGCTTCCTTCCAAGGGAGAGGGCGGATGCGTCCCCTCTGCATCTGCCGCAGCCGGCCAGCGTGGCTAGCTCAGGTGAGAAACAGCACTTGCCCCTGGGCAAACACAGCCCGGTCTGAGCGTGGGGCTGCACTGGGCGGCAGTGTGGCTCTGGGCTGTGCCGGCCGCCCACCGGCAGGAAACCCCGCTATTTCATGTCTCCAGCCGGCGCGGGGATGGCGGGGAGCGTGGGGCTGTGCTCAGCCCCTTCCGCTCCCTGCCCCGACCGCGACGCAGACGCTGCCCGAGGGCAGAAGCGAAAGGGCTTGCCGGGGTCAGGGGGCCCTTCCACAGCCGCTTTTCTTTCCTCCGGCGTTGTAGGGTGCCGAGCTCCCTTGCAGGGTGCTGAGCTCCCGGGACAGCCCCTGCCGGGCCCCCTCCTGCGAGGGCCCTTCTTTTCAGCTGTAATTCAGCTGGGCTGCTCCGGCGCTTGCCGGAGGGAGCAGCAGCGAGCACGGAGAGGGTCTCCCTTCCCCAACTCTGTTCACACTCGGAAATTTTCCAAAATAGCTATTCTGGGCTAATTATTCCATTCTGGAAGTGGATTAAGCTGAAGCGGAAAAAGGCACTCTTATTCTGGAATATGAGCATCCGCACAGGGGCCTCTGCTGAAACAGTTGTTTTAGAAGAGCTATTTTGGTGAATCACCAAGTATACAAAGCCCCCAGATGACCTCTCCTCTTTGGACATCGCTGCCCAGTGTCTTCCCAAACAGATGTGGCACAGCGAGCCTACAGCCCCTTGGTTTTGTCCCTCCTAGAGCCATAACTCAGAGGAATATTGGGCACTACTTGTTTAAGGGGGGGCCAAGGGGCTGCGAGAAGGTTCCCCCATCCCCGTCCCCACCTTTGGAGGCAGCCCCTACCTGGCAGGCACGTGCAGTCGTAGGTGGTGTCTCCGATCTGGCGGCACGTCCCCCCGTTCTGGCAGGGCGAGGGGTTGCAGGGCACGTAGAGGTGCTCGCAGTTCTGCCCGGTGTACGCCGGCTTGCAGGAGCACTGGTAGGTGCCCACCTCGTTGGTGCAGCTCCCGCCGTTCTTGCAGACGGGCGGCAAGATGTTGCACTCGTTCACGTCCTGCTTGCAGTTGGCCCCGTGGAAGCCGGCGGTGCACCGGCAGATGTAGTGGGCTTCGAAGGGGACGCACTGGCCCCCGTTGGCGCAGGGGTTGGAGGCGCAGGGATCGGCCTGCTGGCAGGTTTTGCCTGGGGAGGGCAGGGAGGGAGGATGAGGATGCAAACTGGTGGGAGTGATTTTTGCACTGGGGTGCAGACCCAGCTCTGGGACTGTGTTCACGGGGGTTGCAACTAGTTCCCTCCACCTCCGCCCCCGTAAAACCCGTACCCGTGCAATGAGGCTTGCAGTTCACTCAGCCAGGGACCCTCCCAAGCCTCGACTTGGGTTTGCAGACTGTCCCCCCGACCTTTCCCCAAGCACCGGAGGAAGCTGACATCAAAGGCAGCACCCTTCTCCATCCGTGGGTGTCTTCCAGGAGCAACCCCTGTCACAGGCTGTCCTTCTCCCCCCTGGCCGGGTCACCGTGTCCCCACACCGCGCGGCAGCACCGCCTCACCTGACCACCCCGGCGGGCAGCGGCACTTGTACTCGCTGAGCGTCAGCAGGTCGCAGGTACCCCCGTTGCGGCAGGGGTTGCTGAGGCAGACGTTGTCGCGGGGCGTCAGGCAGAGCTCGTCGGTGAAGCCCAGGCGGCAGACGCAGGTGTAGTCCACGGTGCTACCGCGCACCACCGGGGTGCAGGTGCCGGCGTTCTTGCAGGGGGAGCTCAGGCAGGGGTTGGGCAGCTGGCACCGCTCGCCCACGTAGGCACTGCTACACCTGGCAGGGGCGAGACACGCCATCAGCGGGATCGGCCCCGAGGGGCCGGGGGGCACCCAGACGCCCCAGGGACCAGCTCCGGGAACACCTCCCCGGGCCTGACCCCGCACCGCATCCCGGCACGTCGGGTTTGGCAATTGCAAGGCTCTGCCCTGGCCACGCTGGGCTGAGAAGAGGAAGATGAAAGAGGTGCTGGGAACAAAGGCGTCCCCCATCGAGGGGCCTGCACCGACTTGCAAAACCGCAGCCTCCAGTGCTGACAACCTGCTTCTCATCGCAGTGTGCTTTTTTTGCTCACCCCCCTCACTGAAGAGGAAACCAAGGCGCACGGAGGGATGTGGTGGAGCCAGGAGGAGCACCCCCATACCCGCACCCAACCCAGGGCACCTACAGACCCCAAGGAAAAGAAAACCCCGCAGTGGCCCGTGGGGCCAAGCCGCAGGCGGATAGCCCTGCGCCCCTGCCCGTCCCTGCCTGCACCGGGCTCCCTGCTCCACCAGGGAGATTTTCGTCCTCCCTCCATCCTAAGAAATCACTCAGCCACGATCAAACACGGGCTCAGCGCTGGCTGGTAGCAGGTGGGACACATTCCTGCTCCTCACAGCCAGCTGAGATCGGCCCCGAAGACAAACCCTGCGCAAGGAGGAACGAGCGGCCCCGGCTGCCGCGTCCCTCTGCGTAGGGGTCCTGAGAAAAGGCCCCCCGACACGGCCACTGGCTCAACCATCTGTCACTGTTGGCCGACAGAGCTGGAGCAACTGCCTGCTGCAGGACCGGGGCAGGCAACGGGGACGTGCCGCAAGGGCAAACCCTGCCGGCCGTCCCAGCGAGGCTGGGCGGGACATGAGGCCGGCACAGGACCCTGCAGGGCAGGGAGCTGCCCCTGGGAAAGGGAGGACAGAGCAAAGCTGGGCACAGAGAGACCGAGGGCACCTGACAGCAAAAGAAGATCCCGGAGACGAGGCCCTCGAGCACCTCCCCAGCGCAAACCCTCCTGCACGGCATCTCTTGTATCAAGTCTGCAACACGAGATGCCACGCATTTTGTCCCCAACCAGCTCTGCTCGCATTACACTGCTTCCAAAGGGGGATTTTCTGCCCTGGCTGGGCTGCGCTGAGCAGCCGTTGTCAGTAGCATACATGGGAGGAACGAGACGACGCTGGCACGCTGCTGTCCCACAGTGATGGCAATGCCACCGCAGCAGAGCAGGGCACGCCACGCTCAGCTCATGCTGGGCTGCTGGCTGCTATCAGAGACCTTGACAGCAGAAGTAAATCTGGGGGCGGTTGCATGCATTGCCGCGAGCTCGGGGTAAGTCAACCACCGCTGCAGGTGATGGCCGGGGAAGACGACAGCACCCGGGCACTGGGGGACTGTGGTCTCCGCTGTGCTTTGGCAGGTCGGGGCTCAAGGCACCCACCATGTGCTCGCACCCGTCGCCACTTGAGCCGGTGGGACCTTGCGTCCCCGAGCCTCATGCATGGCCTCCAAGGCTCCCGCGGCAGGCAGCCCCGCTGGGGTGAGCAAGAAGGGTCCCGGGGAACGCTGCAGCCCCACAGCTGTAGAGCAGAGCACTCACCTGCAAACCCCATCAGCCTGCAAACCCCAAAATAAGAACATGGGGCTCCTCTAGTGAAACACAGCCAGCAAACCCCCACCCTCAGCCAGCCCCAACCCGGAGCTGCCGTGCTTTGCCGCGCCGTGCCGGCAGCAGGACCACGTTTCGGCCCTGCTTCCCCTCTCCTCTTCTCCTCCCCCTTTTTTTTTTTTTTTAACCCAATTCTGATTTCATTGTTGGGGATTGTGTGAGAATTTGTCAGGATTCGGAGACATTTTGAGTTAATGAGACGGCATTATCCAGGCCAAATGAAAAAGAAAATGTGTATAATAATAAATCAGGGCATCTGCTCGGCACACAAAGGGCGGCGGGGAGCAGGTGTGCATCCTAATGAGGCAGAGCAGCTGCCGGCGCCCGCAGCCGATGCCCGGCTCGCCGGCGGCTCTGAGCCCGGGGCGCCGCGGCCGCGGGGCGACGGCGCTTCTGGGTGGCTGCGCCACGGCCCCGTGCGGGGGAATGCGAGGGCTGGGGCCGAGGCCGCCTGAGAGAGGCCATTGTGCGGGGCCCGGCGGCCGGCACAGGCACGCCACCGGCAAACCGCTCAAGTGTGCAGTCATCTGTTAAAAGCACCGCTCTCCCCCGCCTCCCCGCACCACACACGCTTTTTTTCTTAAAACAATCCTCCGGGCTCTCGCGGCGGCTGGCGGACAGGCAAGCGTCATGAGATTCTCCACTGGGATAAAAAGGCGTAAAAAAAAAAAAAAACAAACCAAAGGAATAAGAAGAAAAAAAAAAAAAATTGATGCTGGACAAAGAGCCCCGGGGGCAGCGCGGGAATCATCGAGCGTGCGGGAACCGCCACGGCGTGGGCTTTGGCTGACGGCGGTGCCGCCGTGGGCAGCCGGGACTGGGAGGAGATGCTCTGCATCCCAGGCTGAGCTGGGTGGCCGGGGGGGGCTATCGCTGGGATTGGGGTTCCTGTGCCACAGGGCTTAAATGAGGCTGGGGCGAGGGGTGCAGAGCCGAAAGCCCTCCCACCCAATTAGTTTTCGGACCGTTTCCAATTTCAGTGCAGGCAAGTGGTGGTTTGAGCTCACGGATGGGAAGCCAGAGCAGAGCCCAGCCTGAGCCTGGGCATGATTATCAGCCAGGAGGTTAATTAGTGATTGGAGAAACGCCCCCGGGGGGCAGGGGAGCCCCTGCCTGAAGGCACAGGGGGCTTGGGGCCACTGGCAGCGCCTGGGCTGGGGGCTGCCCCACACCTGGCTGGGCTGCCCGGGTACTTTCCAGGCTTTTGCTTCAGGAAACCTCTCAAGTTTCATGGAGTTTGCAGATTTTTTTTTTTTTAAATGGCTTTCTATTTGTTTGTTTTAAGAGCCGGTTTATGGACACAATCAGCTCAAGAAGTGAGGAGGGTGCGGCAGACACCGGGGAAGGGCTGGGCACGGGTCTGCCCCAGCCAGAAGTGGCTGAGCCGACCGACGTGCACACGTGGGCAGGCGGGACCGGGGTATGATTTCTTGTCCCTGCAAGGAGGGTATTTCCAACCACTGAGAAGTGCTGGTGAAGTAACTCTTCAGAAAAAAAGCAATACAACACAAGCACCCTTAAAATCCGGTAGTCACTACTATAACCCACAGAGGGATTTGCATTGCACAGAGTGGGCTGCGCGGCACAGACCCACTGTGGATGCCCGGAGATTCCCGAATCACAACCAGAACTGTGACAGGGACAGGGACAGCCCTCGCGTACCCATTGCATACATGGCAACAGCTCCCAGCTCGGGAAGCCCTTGCAAACTCCTTCCACAGTTTCTAAGTCATCTCAACTTCTTTTCAAGGTTTAAGAGCAAAAAGGTCTCTGACGGCAGGGATATCGCTATCACGATAGTGATATTGCTGCTCAGCAAGAGCACGAAACGAGGACACCGGACGCTCCTCTGCTCACACACGGCAGCGCCCGGGACATGCCCGAGGGCAGCCTCGCACCCAGCAGCTTCGGCACCGCTCCTGCATCATCTGTAGACGCTTCTGCACAGAAACGATGCCGTTCCTGCCCACGTTTGCAACAGTAAATCTGAGACGAGGCAGGGAAGAGCATGGCTGCAGACCGCGGCCATGGGATGAGTTTTGCTGTTTCCTCCCCGCACGGGTCCCGGAGCTCACTCACAGCCAGAGACTCTGGAGCTGCATTTAAAAGCCCAACAACCACAACGGCTTTAGAGAGTGCCGGCTGCAGAGGAAAGCCTAGAGACAAGCCTCGCTTGCAAAGCAAGAGATCAAAAACCAGGTGAAGAATAAGGCCAGCAAGACGTAGTTATTTTTCAGCTCTCCCAGGTCTGGAAAGGCTGGATTCAGCAGAGCCAGGTTCAGCTCCCAGACATGCTGCAAACGTCCTCACGCATCCACCTACTTCTCCAGGGGCTAAAAACCTCTCCTAAAGCTCAGCCCAGAGAGCTAAGCTCTATTTTCAGTAAAAAACATAGCAGCAGGTGGTAGCGGCAGGGCTCCCAGGTGGGCAGACGTGGAAGATGCGACGTCCCTGCGGGCTCAGCCAGGTGAAGATCACCCTGTGGTTTTTCCTTTGGCATTTCCCAAGCGAGGGCTACCCAAACCAAACCCCAAGCAGCTTATGGAAATTAGCACAAGAGACATTAAAGCTATGCTTTAATTATAGATATATGCGTTGGCAGAGGACAGGGCGGGTGCTCCAGGATCAAAACAGCTCAGAAGTGCCATTAGAAACCAGCTTTGAGGTGGGGAAGGGTGGCCAAGCTCCCCGGGGTCCTGTGGGACCTCCGTGGAATCCCTGGAGAGGCCAGCACGGCCATGCTCCCAGCCCCAGGCGTGACGCACGCCCCGTTCCCAACCCAGGCAGGAACGGCTAAAAATACCGGTGTCTCTCCCTCCCCTGAGCACGCAGCTGAGAAACGCTTCCGTTGACTCATTAACCTGCTGAAGAGGCATCAAACGCTCCCTGCCGTTTTAGACGGTGACAGAGGGTGACGGCATCCCGACCCCGGTGATGGCCGAGCCCTGCTCCGATGCACGATGCTCCCTCTGCCAGCACCGTGCCAGCACAAAGGAGCAAGTCAGGGCGGACGGTCTCACAGCTCTTCACTTCTAGGATATTTTCTACGCGACCTAACCAAGGGACGGAGGCTGTCACCAAAGCACCAGGCAGGACAGGGGACAGCGATGCAGCAGCTGTCCCCATCCCTGCGGATGGGGGTGCTGCATGTGCTCCTTGCAGGTGTGAACACACTGATTTACACCCCCCAAGCGTCTGGGGCTGCTGTCCATCCCGGCGGCTTTTTGTTTCGGAGGGTCAGGCAGAGGCTGGGGGCTGGATTCCCACGACACCAGGCTGCGACGCGTCTTCCCCCTCCACGCCGGCCCCGAGCGAGCAGCCGCGCCTGGAGCACAAACTGCTGCGAAGGGGGAGGCGCAACTAATAATGCACCGCGCTCCCAACCCATAAATCTCCGGCACGATTCACGGGTGATGTGAAGGGTGATGGAGAAGGCCTTGTCCAAGGTCAGACAGCGAGTCCTGGGGGACAGCCTGGGAACGGGAACAGCGGCCCCGAATTCCCACCCCGCTCCCAGCGCCAAGCCCAGGCCCAATCTGGATCTGCTCAGCGTGGGCACGTGCATTTGTTGTGTCTGCTGCACATCCTTAACGAGTTACAAACAACGGCCCAACGCTGCAGTTATTTCAGCAAGGCTCCACAAAAGCTCGGCAGATCATATAATCAAAAGCATGAATGAGCCGCAGAAATATCAGAGCGCCAAAAAACTCTGCTGCCTGCTGCCACGCCGCTGCCCCAGCTTTGCATTACACGTCTGCTTGCCTGGGCGCCGCGGCTTCCAGCACCCCCTCGCCCCACGAGCGGTGCCGGTAGAGTTGGGGTGCCCACCCCGGCCCCCCGCCAGCCTGTGGCCCCTGCGCTGGGTGCTCTGTGCGGGCGGCTCTGCGCGCGCTGCGGGCCCTTTGTTCGCTCCCTCCCCGCCTGCAGCGCGCGAGGCTTTTCCTCCGACCCACCAGCAACAGGTTTTGTCCCTCCGCAGCAATGCGGGCACTGAAAGCATCCCGAGGCAGATGTTTCTGCGACCTCTGACCCAAGACTAATGTTTTCCTTTCTGCGCTAAGCTGCCATCTGCCACAGCCAGCACAGATGACACTCAGGCGCTCCCGCAGCCCACCCCGCCCCGGCACCCCTCCCGCACGGCGGCACGGGGGCTTTGTTCAAATTTGGGATGCGTCAGCCCTGCACAAGAGCAGCCCGGGGCCGGGGGGTGTTTCAGAGGTGCTGGGTGCATGGGGGATGCCCTGGATGCGGGGGGCTCAGCAGTCGCTCAGCCTGTATCGCCCCGCAGCTGAGAACGGCCGCACTCACACCACCCACTGCTCTCCTGCCCGGCCCCAGCGTGGTCCTCCCAAGGGCTGAGACCATGGCAGGGCTGGAAGTAAAACACACCTCAGGCTTAAAACACACAAAATAAACCAACAAGCAAAATGAAAACCAGGTCTAAGCTGGAGCACGGCCATCGGACACGCAGGGACTGTCCCCCATCCCCATCCCATGGGGGGGGGAGCAGGTCCAGGGGGCAGCCCCACACTGTGGGAGGGGACAGGGGGCTGGCGGGGAGCCCTATCCCGGCCGCTGGCCCCGCGTCCAGGCTGCCTCTTATCTGCGTTATCACATAACCTCTTCCTCACCCTCATCTGCTGGATGCATAAACGGCCGTGGTTGTTTTCCCCAAGGTTTGAGCACCGTGGGAAAGCCAAGGAGGGGAGGCTCAGGTCTTTATTCAAGCCCTGTTTTGGGGGTACTTGAGACTAATGGGGCCGGGAGAGTCCCCATTGCCTTTGGGGCAGCAGCGAACCCAGGCGCTGGGTGCGGGGCCTCCCCCGCCGGGGGGAGCAGGGCCCCCCCGCCTCCCCAGCACCCATCTCCAGGCGCAGGCTGGGCTGTGGGGGATGCCGCGCTCTGCTCTGCGGTACCCATGGCCCGGAGCAGCCATCCCAGATGAGCTGCCCTCCCTGTGCCGCAGAATCCCTGGCAGAGCCTCCCGAGCAGAGAGGTGGTTCAGAAACCACAACTGTGACCTTGAGGGGTGCAGAGGGTCCCCACCGAGGGACCGTCACACCCGCAGAGACCTCTGCACCAGCAAATGTGCTGCGTGACTCAGTGGACGCCTGTGCCAGCGTGGTCTCGACGCCGCCGGGCAAAGCAAGCGGCCAAACGTGAGCAGGACACTTGGACTTCACATGTTTGCTGGCAACATCTGCGGGAAGGAGAAATAACCAGGAGGAGGGTCTCCCTTAGCTGCACGCAGGACGACAGCCACTGCACACTGCTCCCAGCCGCAGAGCGGTGACACGACCCTACCCCATCGTCCCCACAGCTCTCCGGTTAACCGTCAACCTCGGGCTTACGAACAGGAACCACAACCGCCTCCTTTCACACCTTCCCCTGCACAACCCCAGCAGCTGCAGACCCCGGGCGTTAAGCTTGCGTTCCATCAGGCATCCATGCGCAAGAGTCACTTTTCCAGTTGTGCCAGTGGCTTCCCGCCTGGCACAGCCTGGAAGCAACACCCCAGCTTTCTCCTGAAGTTACACCCTTCCCCCTAAGACACGTTTGCTCAGTGCCAGCCCAGGGGACCCTGATCTCCCCCAGCTCCAATCTGACCAGAGAAAGGGCCGGTGCTCAGGGATATGTCTCCATGTCACTGAGAGAAGACATCTGCTTCTTACTCCATCTTCCTATTCCACCTTATTCCATTGCCTACGCACGAGCCCCTCTCGTGTTCCTGCACGGAGCGCCATCAGGGACCACAGGTGAGTACGACTGTCTATGGGATGGCTTCCCAGCAGTGTCAGAAACACCCTGCCAAGCACGGGAGCACACTCCGGAGCCAGGGGAAGGCAGACGGGCCTGGAAAGTGGTCCCGCTGGGAAAGCAGAGCTCAGCACCCTGCACTCTGGTCCCATGTCCTGCTCAGCTCCTGCCCTGGCATCGCCACCCCGCTCAGGGTGGCGTGGTACCCCTGGAGCCGGCAGCAACAAGACGGGTGCAGGGAGACGAGGAACGCTCGGATGCTGGCCTGAGCTCCCTGGGGCACGTGGGGCCGCAGATGCTCCCTCCTGCCCTGACAGCCAGGGGCTGGCGGGGGCCGCTTGAGCCCCCTCCTGCCAGCGGGCACGGCCGGGCTCACCGCGCCTCACCAGCAGCTTCGCTCTGTCGTTTCTGGCACACGCGTCCGTTAAGAAACCAAAGGCTTCACCACGGCTCGCAGGAGAGCCAAGGCAGAGAAGGCAGAGCTGCCCAGCTCCCCCTTGCCCAGGTGGGGCACCCCGACCGGGCAACGCACTCCAAAGCTCCTGCCGGCCCTGCCGCGCTCCACCAGCGCCGGCACGGCCCCACAGACACCTCCAGCAGCCGCGATGCGGCTCCCAGCACCAAAACCCAGCGCTAGACCAAACCGGTGGTTTTTTTATGAAGTCCCATCCAGGCCCTGCTTTATTAAACACCCTGGGACACCAGCCTGGGAAAAAAACAGAGTTTCACACAGGGAGGGCGGCTGGCAAAGCAGCAGGTTACTTCGAGTGACATCAGGTTAATAAAGCAAGAGCAGATCTCGAGTCTTGTTTAATTAAAAAAAGCAAACTGCAATCCAAAGTCTTTGATGTGTTTTTTTTGTTCCATTTCATTTTTGACCTAGCCCAAGCCATCTAATTGAGATTTTAAGACCCAGACTTTCATCTGGAGAGAAACTAAAGGAATTCCCAAAGCTGGATACACTCATGGACAGGAGCGGGGAAAAACTTGCTAGAGCCCTGTTCCTCCTACCAGCATGAAGGCGAGAGGGAAAAAAAAATGGCTTTGTTTCTTAAGCAGACATTAGTCAGGACAGTTTGGGAATCAAAGTTCCCATTGTAATGAAAAACAATATAATCCCATTACTAAGCAAAGTGGCCAGGCTATTCACTGGGTGGTAACAGGCTACCTGGGAAGGAGCTGCCTTTCAATGGAGCTTCATTCACAATAAACATGAAAGATGTCGAAGGAAGAGACCAAGACAAAACTTGCCTCATTCCCACCCTCAACAATGGCTGCTATGAAATATTTTTTTTTTCCCCGCGTTGATGTTTTTTGTATCCTCTGTGCCAGTGTAAATCCGCACAGCCCCGTTGTCTGTGGGAGCGGGCTGCCCTGCGCTGAGCTCTGCTCTCCCCGCTCATCCCGGTCCCTGCTCCTTCTCTTGGAGGAGCCCAGGTATGGGGCAGCCAGGAAGGACGCGCTTCCAGCAGAGGATCCCCAGGGAACACACTCGGGGCTGAGGCCGGCAAATGGTCCCACTGCCCACCTGCGGGGCAGGGCGAGGGTCCTGGGGCAGGTCCTCAGCAAGTGCCCACACCGGTGACTGGTGTGCCTGTTAAGATACCATTAAGTTACCTGGCTCTTCTTTTCCTCCACGGTCCTGCCCAGCAGCTGTGGCATTCGAGAGCACCTGCTGCAACTGCTCCCTGTTTCGATTTTTCATTTGTAAACGTTTTCCCTCAAAAAATGTCCCTTCTTTAAGCCAGCAGAAGAAAAAGTCAGAATTTGGAGATGAGGAATTTCCACTTTCCCAGGCCACCTGCCAGCCCAGCGCTGCTGGTGCCTGAGGCCACTCTCCCTTCCCCAGCCCTTTCGGGGTAAATGCCCATTTTCCCCTGCCCTGGATACAGTCCTGCCCACACTTGCTGCCCGCGCAGGGCAAATTCACGCTGCCTTGCTCCCGGGAGCTCTGGCTTGCACGCATTGCCGGTGTCACCATCTCACTGCATGATGATGAACTCTTTTTTTTTTTTTCCTTTACCCTCTCAAACCAAGTTTTGGCTAAACACTGTGCTGCCCGAGAGCCAAATATGGAAAACTCCCACCCGGGACACGCGTGACCCCACCATCCCACTCTTCTAATCCTGAACATAAAACCTGAGATTAGAATCTGAACAGCCACCAAGAGTTTAAACAAGCTATATTTAGCGCTGATATTTATAAACAGGAGGAGAGAGGGGTTTTGCAGAGCGCATGGGTGCCCCTGCGGCACAAACCCTACCGAAAGCCAGAGCAATTTGCGCTGGGGCTGTTTCGGTGAGACGGTGAGTGGGCAAAGACGGCAACGGCTGGAGAGTGATGGATCCAGTTCCCTCCAAACTCACAGCCATGAAGCTGCTGGTTTCTCTGCGCAAGCAAAGCAAAGCTCCCGAAAATAGTTATTAGCAACAAAAACTCGCCCCCTTGGAAACCGTGGCCTGAGGGACGTAAAGCACCTCCAAGCAGACGGGTATCTGCTCCCGGGATCTGTATCCCAGGATTTCTGTTGCTGCCAAGTTTAACCAAGGAAACGGCCAGGGAGGGAGGGAAGACTCTGCCTCCAACACCTTTTGCCGGCAGAAATCCCTGTGTCAACATGACGCCCTCGCCGAGGGAGCGGGGACAATGACGGCTCTGCCCTCCGGCCGCAGCCCGCATTCCTGCCCCCCTCCCCTGGAAACCCCCCTTTTGTGGGGAGCAGCAGGCCCTGTGAAAGGGCCGTCTGTCGCCCTGCCTTTTGACTTGGAGGTCTGTGTCTAACATTTTAATAGGGGCTGAGGGCCAGAGAGAGGCCCCCCTCTCCTCCTGGGCTTCTCCCCCATGGGGTCACTCTCCCAGCCCGCCCCGAAGCCGGCGCACTGGGCTCCGGCTGCCGACAGCCACATTCCTCCACCTGCCCCGAGAGGAGCTATTCGATGGGTTAACCGGCCAGGAGTGCTTTTGGGAGGGTCTTTTTCCGATCCCCCTGTGCGGAGCGCTGGGGAGGTGCTCTCCTCCACGGCTGCTCATTGACAGCAGGTAATTTCCATCTTAAAATAAACCACTGCACGCTCAGGAACCCTCAGCCCCCAAGGCAGCGATGCCAGCAGGGAGTGCAAGGTCCTCGGGGTCCCCATCGTCCTGCTCGTGCCACCTCTCTTGGCACGGGGACGTGGGACAGAGCAGTTGACAAAGTGAAGACCCTCCTTCGGTTGCTCCTCTTGGGGACAGTCGTGGTGGGTGGTGGACACAGGCAGTGTCCCATCACGCCAGGAGCTGCGGAGGAAGATGAGGAGGAACTGCAGCAGGAGGCAAGGCTCAGCCCCGCAGCCCCAGCCCTCGCAACAGCCTGGGACTGATCCTGTACAGGTCCAAGCAAAGCCTGGCATCGCCACTCTCAGCTACACTGACTTTAGATCAAGCCCAAGGCAACAGACTCCCCAGCCCGTCGGCGGCCGTCGGTGCTTCTCCCGGCACCCAGCCCTCCCAGCCCACCACCACATGGCTGCTTGCCTGCAGCGTGCCCCTTCTATTAAATAAGGGCAACGTTATAGCATCATTAAAACTTAATAAATCCATTTCCCATACAAATACCATTAAATTCAGGTTTTGGGGAAGGGAATTAGGGTGAAAACTTGTTAAAAGAAAATGACTTCTGCGCAAATAAATTTTTGCAACTTGACTGAGCATGAAAGTTTCCCATTAAAATGCAACTCTGCTCCCTTTGCTGGAAATGTGCAAGAGCCTAATAACCAGGGCCTAAACATTAACTGTTTAACTGACTTTTCCAATATTAACTCCAGACTGCCGTGGGGGAAGGGGAGGACGTGACGGGTGAAAGCTTAAAGTAGACATTAATTACTGCTGTGCGAGGGAAGCACACCCGGAGCGCGCACCGCTCGCATCTCACCGGCGCCGTGCTCCCAACAGCCCCTTGCAGACGCAGAGGTGGGACATCACCGGCCGTGAGCGCAGCGCGAACCTCGCTGCACATGGCGCGGTGGGCAGGAAGCCGCCCCATCAGTTGGACTAGATGATCACTGCAGGTCTCTTCCAGCTGAAAATACTCTGTTCTATGCTACTCTACTCTATTCCAGGGCAGACCTCCCCACAGGGCCCAGCCAAACATCTCCCCCTGTCCCCAACCCCTCACACAGGCGTTAGTTGTGGTCCTGATCCTGCACCTCTCGCACCAAGCACTGCATTTACCAGCGGGCACCTCCATCACCTAATTCACCTCCGCACGCCAGGATGCACCTGGCAGGTTGTGCTGCTCCATCTCACACTAAGACAGGTTTTGATGTTCAGATAAGTGACAGCACACGGCGGGAAACTGAGGCACAAAGCAGACCTCGCTTGATGTGTGTGGAAACCCCGACACCGTCCCATACCACAGACCCCTGCCCGCAGGGCACTCGCCAATGCGGGGAGGTGAGACGCGGTGACCCGATCGGCCAGACACACGCTAGAGCTGTAGACGGAGGCGCTGCAATGGGTCCAGGCGCTGCCGTGCACCGAGGAAGGCAGAGTCCAGACAAGGGTGCGCAAGTCTGAACGGGCACCATCACACTTCGGTCAGATAGCCAGCTGGAAGCAGCGCCGAGCTGCTCTACCAGCAAGACTCAGATGTCAAAGTAAAGACTGGGGTGACCCCAGGTGGGCATCTCTAACTGTCCTGGGGCTCTCCAAGCAGGCAGATGGGAGCTGCCATGGTCTGGCGTCACTAAGACCTAGCAGGGTGCTGCAAAGACTTCCCAATGTCACACGCAATAGATGCGCAAAGAGAGTTGTGTTAAGTCCAACTGGGACTTCCTCAGCCCTTCAGAGCCCCGGTTCTGCAACCCTGATCAGACAGCGCTGACGACAGCGGTGCCAAAGCAGAGCCCTGACCCTCACACGTCTCTGCTCCTGCATGCCTCCATGTTCAGATACCCAAGAAGCAAAAATGCAACATCAACACCAGAGTAGCATTTTGGTGCTTATTCCAGATCTTTGGCCGACGCGAGTAGCAGCAGTTCTACCCCAGACCAAAGTACGAGCACAGCCCTGGGCTGGTGAGCACCCAACAGGACAGCCATGGCTGGCAGTCCTCGGGATGGTGGTAACACCGACCTGCTGCTGCCGATACCTCTTGATGCCAAACCCAAGGAGCCCAGCACTGCAGGATGGAGCCCTTCCGTGGATGGATGGACTGGGAAAGCTGGGATGCCTCCTCCCCGCAGCAAATCCAGGCTCACGAGGGCACCATGCAGCAAGGCAGCATCAGGGACTTGTGGGATTTTGGCACAGCGCTGGGCTGGGTGGCTGGAGCACCATCCTTCCAGGCACAGGGGCCCAGCACCGTGTGCCAAGGGCACGTAATGAGATGAAAACACCATTCGGAAAGCATCTGGAATCACTCCAAACCATCACCTCTCCAGCCTGATGGTCTTTCTAACCCTGGCCCCCAAAGCAAAGAGCTGCAGGACGTCAGCCCAAGACCAGCCTGGGGAGCGGTGAGCGAGCAGCCCAAGTGCCCCGCGGTGCTGCCCCATGCCAGGGGGCAGCAGGAGCCGGGCAGTCCTCGGGGTGGCGAACCCTGAACTTTTTGGCCCCTGGGATGGAGGCAGGACTCAACCAAGACCCTACTGCAGGTCTGCTTTCCCAGGGGGGTTTAAGTGGTAACCCAGAGGCTCTTCTACACTGCAGCCCCAATACACGGTCTAAAACCTTCACCTGGAGTTTGGCGACACGTTAACCATGCAGAAGCCTCCATCCAGATCCAGAGCTTACCGGCTCTCAGTTACTGCACCCCGAGGCTACTCCCTCGTTAAACACACTGATGCTCTATAAATTTCACATTCCACTCATGTACACAGGCCGTTACCATTTGGGACACCTACCAACACGAGCAAAACGAGGGTCACCACACCTCCAGGCCTGGAAAGAGTAGGTTAATTTCCAAACAATGTTATTTTAAAACTTGCTAACTGCCTCCTGATTATGTTATCCAAGCCCTTAATTGGTGAATAGCTTGGTCTTGCAGTGACTTATACGTGTCTCCCTCATGTTACGTACAATAAACCGTAACAGCCTTGGAGGTAAGACCAGGGTGTACAGTATCAGCTGAAACAAATGGACGTATCGTGGCTTCCAGCAGGTAGGAAGACAGCGAGTCAGGTGGTTGAGATGGAAGAGCTTTTGGTGGTATAAAATGTACCCCATACGACAAAGCGAGCGACCTCCAGAAGCTGTCCATGGAGCAGTGCCCCATGCGCTGCATCACACCGCAGGATCACACACTTAACAGCTGCAAGAACCCGTCGGGGAATAGCCCCTCTGATCTCAGGTGATGATGGCCACTGTGAATACCTCATCCCCTCTGCATCCTTGGGGAGCCCCTGAGAAAATTCATCTCAGCAGGCATCACCCCATCTCTCCTGCCCATGTCCGTGCCACAGGTACTGCTGAGAGACCTACCGAGATTCCCTTCTTGAACATGACCGATGCTGGCCCCTGCCCAAACACAGTACAACCCTCCGGCCATCACAAGAATCCAAGCCATGAGAAAAATCAAGCAAAAAACCTCAGCCCAACCAGTAAAATACCAAGGCAAGTTAGCAGGAGTCAGTAGGACCACCTGAGACAACTGATAACCATCAAGACGCCTTGCAGAGAAGAGATATGTAAACAGAGATTCTTCCAGAAAAGAGCTAAAAAATCCCACTGCTGTCCCACTGACCTCACCAGCTGGGCTTCTCAGCTAAGTTTCTCTTCCACTGGAATCTGCAACAGGTGATGCTTTTGTATTTTTAATCTACCCTCTTACCCATTTCCACCTTGTTCTTTCCGAGAATGAGATCAGACTCGAAAGAGCCATCAAGAGTTCTCAACATGGCTGAATCACCGCTCGTCTACTTCTTTAAGAGCTTCCTCTGGTTGATTGTTCAACACTCCACCCTCTTCCTCTCCAGCACGGAGACTGCATTTTTTTTTTGTTATTATTTCATGGAAATAACGTTGGGTTAAAGCACATGAGAAAAACCAAACCAGAAGAAAACTTCCGCCCTTTACAATAAGATAACAATGACTGAGCAGTTAAATAACTTGAAGGGTACAGAGAGCTGCAGGGCTCAGATCACTCCTCAGTCTTCCTGGTTGTCTCCTGAAAGAGTTTTGAGCTAAAATAATAATTTCTTCCCGCTACGGTCCCCCTCTGAATGTTTCTTCCAATGCTTCTGGCCCACTGCCCATGGAAGCTGATGGTGGCAACAGGCACCCGCTCAGGAGCCATTGCCCTGGCTGAACTACAATGCTGTGCTGATTCATAAACAGAGGAAGTACTTTAGCAAACCAACTTTTCCCCCTTTTCAGCGCAAGCCTAGTGATTAATTTAACTTATTATTTTCCTTTGCCGTCTCTTTTGCTTCTCTGGGCAAGAGTATGACAACTCAGACGCAGCTCCTCTGACTTTAACGGTGAAAGGCTGGTGGAGCAGGGTTTGAAACTCAGCCCTCTTTCATGCCATCTGCTTTTAACTAGCAGAGCAAGGGAGGTCCTGGGAATAAACGTCACATGGCACAGCAATCTAAAATCAGCCCTACTCATTTGCAGGGATGCCAGTCGAAACTACAGTTATCCAACAGTCTAATTAGGAGCTATCACTAGAAGTCAAAACGACCTTTTGGAAAACCTTCTCATTTTGCCTGGGAAAATGCCTTAATCAAAGGCGAGTGCCTTTTCTGGAAAGCCACAGCTCCCCAGCGCCATGAAACCACACGTCAAACACCGCAGCAGCCACTGTCTGCAGACTGGACCTTTTAAAGCTCCAGATCTGGTGCAAGTGCCACGCATGGGACAGAAACACCCCGTGCCTTCAGCTGGGGTCCATGCAAGATGCACAAAACTCTGCTGCTGCTCTTCCAGCACTGAAAGACCCGGCTACCCCTGCCAAGATGGAAAGCAGCTCCAAAGGCGGCTTAATTAGGCCGTTTCTGTCGCGAGCCCTCCAGCCGATCAAATGCTCAGTCCTCTCCATTCAATTAAAGCCCTGCATGCCCCGGACTGCCTGGCAAAGGGACAAGCAAGATAAGGTACCTGGAGTTTTACAAACTACCACTGTAAAATAATAAAGGCAGAGAAAGCTCCTCGTCTCGCACCGGCGATTCCCTTTCCGTAACAGGGCTGATAACTCGGTTTTGGGAGTTATCAGAGTCGCCTTCATGTAACCCAACTAGCTCTCTCCCGCCACAAACACCGGGACGCTCGTCCGCTGGAGTAGCGTCTCCCTCGTATGCTATTTATTTCACTCCACTTTCTAATTGGATTTGTGGGGGCAGCACAATGGGGCTTTATGGCCAAATTTTGTTAAGTGCCAGGCCAAGCGGAGATGTGGCCAGCAGCCAAAATGGTGCATTTCACGCAGGCGCCAAAGGGCAGTGCCAAGCTTTTCCGCGTCTGGTATCTGTGTTCTTGGCTCTGCTTTGTTTAAGAAGCTTGGAAGCAAAACTCCTCGTACAGAGATATTCAAACAAGTGAAAAACCAGGATTTTGCGAGCTGCTATCGGATACCTTGGAAACTTGCACCTCCTCCAGTCTGGCAGTACCTCTAATATCTGCCCCCATCGCCCAGGGCGCGTACCCTGCACGGGACAAGCGCTTTAACACACCGAGAGCACGCACCTTGGTTTCCTGCAAAAATTACTCGCACGCACTTGTGAAGCCATCCCGGTGTCTGCAGCCGAGAGAGAGGCAGTTATTCACAGCTAGCAATGAAGAAATTTCTTTAAAGTTAAATTTTTCTCTTAAAAAACCCCCACCCCAAGTCTACTTCGGCGACTTCTCCAAATAGAGCTCGCACACATCAGATCTAATTAGATTCCATCACCATCTGCACATGAAATGTAAATCAGGAGTTGCAGAGACTTAAGAAAAAAAGGGAAGAATGACCACAAGGAAAAGGAGGGGTGTAAGGTTGGGGAGGGGGTGGAGGGTTGGGCATTCTGGGAAGCCATACATGATTAGTCACACAGCATTAATCTGCCTCCCTTAACAATAGCTGCCGAATTTCGACCGAATCCCAGCTGTCGCTCTTTGAATGAAAGAAAACAAGATTTAGAGCGTCAAGCGTTGGTAAGGGCTTCTGTGCAAAAAAAAGTGGCGTGCATTCATTAGTGGCTCACAAAAGGACTCGGCCTTTGTCCATTAAATTGCTCATGTGCCTGATTGATTTGCTGATTTATTTGCACCAAAGGGTTGGGGGGCTCAGCTTGGAGAAGGGGGCGGGAGGTGCCCGGCTACTGGGCAGAGTAACGGCACCCAGGCGGATTTGCAAAAAAGCAACACACATTGTCAAGGGAAACTGCCATTCAACAGGTTGGGATTGGAAATGCCTTCAGGTTCCTCCGCCGAGGACTTCCTATTTGGAAATTTGGGGTGGGTGGGAACGTCTCCCCGCCTGCTCTCAGCTCAGGCCACGTTCAACAGGCAGAGGGGAAATCTGGCCGGAAAACAGAGCCTTGCCCATTCACATTTCTTTTATGGAATAGTTTTAAAAAGGGAGTTGGAGTCTTATTCATTTCTCTTGGTTATTGTTCCCTGGGAGCCTGGAGTGAATCGGCCATCGCTGCGGTGGGTCGGTTGGTCCTTCAAAGACTCCCAACGCTTTACACATCCGTTTCCCCACAATCGGCTTGGAGAAAGCTCCTGCCCCGGTGCCAGGTCCCGCCAGGAACGTCGGGGCTGGACCGCAGCTTGGCACCGGTGCCGGCAGGGCTGTGGGAGGAGGTGGCCCTGCTCCCCCACCTGCCCTGGGTGATGCCCCACAGACCCACGGACATCAGCGGGGCAGCTCCAGCAGCCAGAGCCACGCCACGAAATCTCTCTCGAATGTTTATCGGAGACGTACTGGACACCGCACCATGAACTGCCAGGGTGCAAGGGACTGAAAGGCAATGCTTCGGGGCCAGGAGGGAATAGCTGGAAGACAGACAGACAGCCTCCCTCCCTGCCCGACAGTCCAACGAGCGCCACGGGCTGGCCCTACCTCCTGCTCCATCAGCAGGGCAGTCTGCATAGGTTAACACCAGCAAAACATGGCCCTTTGCCCATGTTTTTCCACCTAGCTAGGAACAAAGCCCAATCCTGCCAAACTCGCAGCGACTCCTACACAAGCAGGTTATTCTTGCCACTCAAGGAAAGAAAACGCATCTTGCCCTATTAAATCCAGAGCCTTCAAAGCAAAGTCAACATGCATGTCAATACTTTGGTCGGGGGAGATGAAAATCCTCTGGCTCCTCCATACTTACTGGCACACCTCCGTCCCGTTGAGAAAAGTTTCACACTTGCCCCCGTTGAGGCAGGATTCGGCAAGCTGTGTGCACCGTAAACCTGCAAGCAGAAGGAGAGCGTTAGCCACAGTGCAGGTCCCGGGTGGCAGCGTGGCGGGGGTGTGGGGCTGCATCTCCTAGCGTCACCCGGACCGGAGACCGGCTCGCCGAGACCCCCAGAGCACCCTGCCCCTGCGCAGCCCGGTGAGACGGGGGCTGCAGCCCCCGGCAGCCCCCACCCGCAGGGTGATGGAGGTGGGCAGGGACTGTGTGGCCCCAGCACTGAGAGGCTCACCTAAAAATAAACTCGGGGTGGGCTTGAGGGTAGGCTCTGCCTTCTCCTCCAGTGGGAGGACTGACAAGAGAGAAACCCCAGATCAGGCCCTTGAGTGACAAATGCCATTTGGGAAAAACCATCCGCCCGAGGGCCCATTAGTTACCAATAACTCAGTAAAGAAATGAGTCGCCCGTCACAACTTGTTATGAGTAAAGGTTTCATTGTCTGGCCCTCAGAGCCAAATTCTGCACAGTTACCACAGCAACTTGCTGAAAGTACCAGAATCGCTTCCGATTTCCACCCCGGCTCGCTCTTCCCCTTCTCTGCCCTGCTCACTCTTCACCGCGACACGCGTGTGCAGCCAGAGCAGTTTCACGCCGAGCGACTGCAGCTTCGCACCGCCGCAACCAAACTTCTTCCCTGGACCGCTGCCGAGCCCCACGCACCCCGGGAACACCCCGCTGTGCTTGGGGCTCTGTCCCCTGCCCCACATGTCCCACGGGGGGGACGGAGTGGGGTGCTGGGGGCCACTCCGGCCGGGCACAACTTTCTGCAAACTTTGCCTCTGAGAGGGCCGGGCGCCAGGTACGGCTCTCTGCCCGGGCTGCCCCGGTGCGGAGCGGGGTGAAGGCAGCCCCGCTGCCTTGCCTTCCCTTCCCAAAATCCTCCCAGGACACTCCTGCTCCAGAGGAGGCTGCTCGCTCGGCCCGGGGCGGGGGGGGGGGGGGGGGGGGGGGG